>LVVV01432203.1:0-14207 GCA_001676325.1 Amphinemura sulcicollis
TTTTTTTTATACAGAAAGTACACAGATTGTCATTTTCTTTGTGACAATTAAGCAATTTTCTTCCTAAGTCTTCACAGTGTATCGAAGTGCCCGGAAAACCTACAATAACAAATGTCTTACGATCTATCACTCGATTCCTGTCGACATTTTCGAGCCAGTTTTTTTTTCTTCGTGGCTTTCAAACAAGAATGCATTCGAAACACGATCTCGATCATAATGCCAATCAGATTCCAATCAAATTCCACGCAATGATTTCGCTGACCAATTGAATAATGTGCATCGACGATCAATCGATAAAAAAACAGGTGTGCGCTCGTTCCCGATTGGTTGACACCCAACGGTATTAAAAAGGGAAAGGAAAATACACAATTTGCATTACAGAAATTCCAGCGAGATCGCCATTAGCATGCTCAGAGACTCGTTCTTGTAGCATTCCATTCGACACTTTTGAAAGTCGGCTAAATTGCCCTTTGACTTGGACGATCAAAAGACTTATATCTGACCAGTAAGCCTCATAATGTAGCACTTTCAGCAGAAATTATGACGTTTTTTCCCTTCGTTGGGTTCTGTGTAGTAATTTACAGACTAAGAAAGTTTCAACTTTTTTTATTCTTGTGGCGCCAAGCAAATTTTGCAATTACACCATCACGCTGAGATCACACGCACAATCACACTGTAAAAAACTAACGATGTCTTTTAGCAATGATTCTAATATTTTTCAACCCATCGGCGCTTGTCAAAAATGTTGTAACCACCTCATAATTTTGATGACAACGCTATGCCATATTCTCGCATGGCTTCACGCACGGGGGTATAGGTACTATCATTTCATATCATTCCTCTACAATTTAGCTAGCTACAAAGTAAAAAGTGTTTGTTAGATCGCCGACCGGCGATAAGGCGACGTCGAAGACAATTTGCGCCCTGTGATTTTATTTAATTCTAATCCATTAAACTATGAAAAGAAGATTGCAAATTGCAATACGCTCCATGTTGGTACGAAGACGATGAGTGGGGAATGGTTAAAGCAAGCTGAGAACAAATTCTCATACACCTCTACGTACCTTTACCATTAATAGATCGACTAATGATGGCTTCGCTTGATAATTTAAAAAATATTTTCATTTCGTCATCGCGAACGTCTCATCACTTTCAGTTTCCAGTCAATTTGTGTGCATTTTTCCACACCTCCACACCGTCTTCATCTTCGGTCTTTCGGTCGTCCCATTATACCAGACATAACATCCACCCACCGACTTTGCTCGTCGAAGAATGGAGTGAAATTACTTGACCGAATATCGAATGTAAATTACTGTGGACATGCGTGGCGCGTTACTAACCACGGTGATTTCGAGTGGTCAACATGTCACTTAGAGGGGATCGGCTGGACGTGCATAAGGAATGGATGTGGGAGATATTATTGCTTTCCTGGTTACTTAGGCTCTAGTCTAAGATGACTGTCTCGTGGTTTTAGGATGAGGTTGTTGGCCTGTTGATGTCTTCACGAACATTTCAATCGATGCTTGCAGGGAAATTTGCGTAAGGTTAGATTTTTTAAGGCTTGAAAATGAGTAACTTACATGGAAAGTATAGTAGCCATTTGCACAAATGAAGAGACGAATAATTGACGAGACAATAAAGTTTATTTGCAAACTTCACAAGTTCTCGGCGTATAGTTGCTGTCTGGAATGCTTTTTCAAATAATTGCAGTTTCAGTGAAATTTGGACCGTTGATCACACCATTGGCCAACATAAACGATTTCAGATACAATTTTCCTTTAAACGTGTTTAATCTTAGATCTTAGTACAACTTCTAAAATTTATATTTTAAACAATCGTTTTTCAGAGTTACCTGAATTATCGTTTCTTGGCCACAACATAATCTAGCATCTAAATTCATTTTTGATTAGAATGTTAAATCTTTACTGTTTTTTAAAAGCTCAAAATTGGTGTTCGATTCGCGCCCCTTTATGGAATCTCGATGGTAAATCTTCCAAAAGTCAGTTAAGAAAAATCCGATCTTACATGAAGAGTGATGATAGTAAATTTCTCCAACGGTCCCGAGAAGCGATCGATGATTTACTAGTTAAAAAAACTCTGTGTACTGGCATTGGTCGTTCCCTTCTCCACCTTGAACTTTCTAAGACGTTGGTATAGAAATAGTCTTTGCTATGACTTTGTAACTAGACGAGATGATTTGTCTTGGAGTTGAAGCTTAATAACATGATATTTACAGCAAGGTCGGCGTTGGCTATTACGACCTTTGCGTCATTCAAAGTACCTACATACAAAAGAATTTTTACACGAAAAGGTTGAACAATTATCCGCGCTTCAAGCTTGACAGAAAACTGAGCATTGGATTACAAATTATGAGATTTCATTTCAACTTTTTACTGCAAATTGTGGCGAATGCATTTTATGCACTAGACGCGGTATCTCATCTCGAATTCTCCCGATGCAATATCAATATCCATAACACAAATCGAGGTCACAATCCAATATTTTTTTTATAAAGATATGAAAATTATATCCCGGTGCTTAGTAATCATAGGTAACTAGTAACTGCCTTTCATAAATTATAGAACCAACAAATGAAACCCCAGGGAACTTCCTGTATATATGCTCTACCTAATTAATCGGCTCATCTTTACATATCCTTCTATCGATTACTTATGTGCATTGCTCCACAATCAGAAACCTAGGAAACAATTCTTTTCGTAAGGAAAGATATTCCTGCTTCGTGCTTCCATAGCAGGTATTGAACGCTTGACTGTTGAACCTTTTCAAAAAGATAAAAGCATATAATTTCACCTGAGAAAAACATAATCTATCTCTTCAGCTTCCTCCTTTTCTCAATTAGCTTAATCACTAGTCCCGAAGCTACAAAAAAATAAACTCGTATAAAATCGTGAATTTCGTTCGTTCGAACAGTTTCAATGTCTTGTTGTTGTTTTAGACTCGTTACGGTCTGATGAATAATGGATTTTAAACCCTTATTATCACCTGACTAACTCATGCTGAACATCCCTTGGCTTGATTTATTTTTCACCAGATACAATCCATGAGTCAGGGGTGGATAACATTCGTCTAACGCCCAGCTAAACAACAAAAATCTGACAGTATCAAGAAAACTACAAAGTTATTGTATATGTCAAGTAATTGTTATTTTTCACTCTTCACAACGAGCCATTCCCACACGCTCATCATTCAACATGACCTTGCATCCACATAATTTTTCTGTCACAGTAAAGCAATCATTTTTATTGTATGGTAGCTTTCGAAGACATCTTCTGTAGTTGTTTTTAGAGTACCAAACTGAGGGTTTCACCAAAACTGGACAAGAATTACTAGGTACTGATACGTTTTGTGTATGGCCATCTTAACTTCCACATCGTGAAGCATGATACCTTTATTTGTCTTCACAAATGAAACTCAATAGAATTTTAGTCTCGAAGAATGAGTATTTTCTTTTAAACGGCAAAATGACTGAATTCTACGTTCAGAAATCCGAATTCGCACGCGTCGCACACAAAATACCAGCAGTCCGGCGATGTTCTAGAATAGTTCTCTTTTTGTTTATCCCTGAAACGAAAGTAGCGGGCAAAGCGAACGTCTGGCCATAAGGCCGACTCCCCTGGAGCTGGACCTGAAGCCAGAGGCCATCCGAAGACCTCCAGTTCAGAGACTCGACCTCAAAAAAACAATTTACACCATAGGTAACACTCAAGTGTGCTCCTCTTAGTCGATACACAGGTGTAAAAAACTGGAGAGGCTACACACAATAAAAGTTGAAGACCTTTATGAAACGATTTCACCCGAAATTAGACCGGACGGAGTAACGATTTGGCTGTGCTCTTCAGCGGCGTGCAGTCCATGAAAACCATTGGGTAGCACTGATTTCTTAGCAAATTAGCGCCGTAGAGTGTCTTAGGTTAATAATATCGGTGCATATTAGTAAGTTTTGACAGCACACACTTTGCGCGTCTGATGTCTGCGCATATAAACATTGCATTTGAAGTTATTCGGTAAAAACTCATGGTAAAAACTGAAACCTAGCCCCTAGCCCTTGCACCGAAGCGCATGTTAGTAAGATAAAGGTTTCAAAACCTTCGAGCGCATATTGCATAGTTTGCATAGCTTGCAGCATTAGTATTGACGAATTACTTGAAATGTAATTAGTATTTGTTTGAAATGTTGTAAAACTTACTTTTAAAACTTACTGTAGTTTCTCCCAGCGCACGTACGCCACTGGTGCTTCTTTTTCAATAGTCGATGAGTTCGTCGTTAGCTTGAAATCAATTTTAGGGGTGTCATGCTGGAAAAAGGGATAACTTGGTGGTAATTAGGGCTCAGATAAATGGTTTCTTTTGATGTTTTCCTTTGTTTAGCGTATAGTCAAGAACTGTTTTGCATTGTTGGCGTTCTTTGGTGGGTTATTACTGTTTGTTACCATCAATTTAAATCCATTTTTAGACCCATTTTAAGCTCGACCGACAAAGAGAAATTTAAGCGATGAATGACCTTCACCCTGAATTGCTAAACCATCCCCTAAGGTAAATAATTCATTGTGGAGATGGACTTTGGCGCAATTTTTTTCGTAGATATTTATATTCCTTTATTTCTACGTAGATATATTAATTTCATTTCTGAAGTTGATTTATCTGTAGTTGCAAAGAAAGATAGTTAGAATCTCGACCACCCATGGTGGCGGAATTGTTTTACAAGACATGCAATTTGGTGGTCAGACGATTTTCAAGACGGTTTCGAACAAACGTTACCCACTAATAGGCCACTTTCACGGGTCAGCGGATTTCTTAGGTTAAATCGAGACAAAGTAATTCAACCGTGAAATCTTGGTGTTTGTTTTCAATTTATTTACGCTCGTTGAATACAGGGCTCATCTAGCAAAACGATGGCCATCAATTTTCTTCGCTAACACATTTTTTTAGAAATCACATTTATTTGAAATTTAGATACGAAACAAAAAAATAACGGCTTGCGTGCAACGAGGCCAAAATTTTACTGAGGCTTTTGTTGTTTTCAATTGTAAATACATATTTGTTAAGTGTCACATTAAGATCCACCAAGCAAATGTGAAGAGTGGCTTCGCTAAAGTCTGGCGCAAAATGACCATCCGGTTGACGCGATTCATTCATTTAGAGTAGCTTTAACTCAATATACCTGAGAAAATTGCATCTAAGTATCTTTCATTCTGATTCACAGCAACTGCGTCTTCAAGCCCCAGGCCATGCGGTCACTTAACAAACCGTATTTCATTGCTTATCAGTACACAAGTGAAATGCACAACTAGCAGCTCGAACATAAAGTAATCATATTAGCAATATTTCTGAAACTTTCCATTTGATAAACGCGAGGATGTCGGCTCACACTTCTTAAGAAGGTGCGAGCAAAGTTGAAGTAGGTGAACACAGTTTATCGGTAGACTCGCGGTTAGGTCCTGGCCGCAGGGGGTTGGGTCTAGAGATGTTTTTCTCTGTTTTTCACTCATTTCTTCTCGCGATTTTCATATATGAACATTTTTCCGAAGCCTAAATGTCCAGGAAGTTGTACTGGCGAAAGAATTCACTCCCATTTCTTATCACAATCGAGGAGAAAATGATCTTCTATAACACTCCCTTAACACGAATAAAGGATATCATGGGTCACATTTTTTGTAACTTTCCACCTATAGACGAGATGTGATAAAACGTACAAGCACATGTTTATTTCTTATCGCAACACATGAAACATTGCTATGAAGGACAGGTGTACACCGTTTCGAGCACGTTTTATGCATCTGAGATAACAATATGCACAGAAGAAAGTTTCTGACATTGAAAAACTGTATAAATCGCTTTTCGGTATCTGGCACAACCGAATTGTAACAATTCATTATGCGCTATTCAATTTCTGTGAGCGCTATAGCGCGTTACAGTATTTGGAATTGTCAGTGATTTTTATCACACTAAAGTACTAGTTTCTTTCAATATTGTATATATTTTTTTGATGTTTTCTTTTGAGACGAGACTTCGTCCTAATTAGATAGAGTTCGTTGTTGAACGAATCACGCGCGTCGTAAAATTCGTAGCAGAGTTCTTTTCATGAAAAGTAACATTGAAAATGCATTTACTATGTCGTTCTACTCGCTACCTTTCGATTGAGCTAAACATGCACGACTCAATTAAAATGTGAATTCCTATGCAGGAACCCATACACTCAATCATAAAAACAAGTTGTGCATATATATATATATATATATACTACGTAGGTACTATCTAACATTCACTTTTAATTAAATTACATTTTGATAGAGTTATATTCCTAGAATTTGTTTCTTCTCGGAAGATTCTTCCATGTCTATCTTGAACAGTACAGAATATAATTAGACAGTTGTTTTATGGGTCTGAAAGCTATTCAAGACCATCATTAGGTGATCATACAAGACTTTACTTTGATTGTGGGTTCAGGAAACAGTAAAGCAGTCAGGAAATTGTGAATACAAAAATGTTATTAGCGTACTATTGGAGCTCCCGGCTCTATTTGAAGTGTGTATATGCGAACGGAGGGAAGGGGCGGGGGGTCATTTGGAACTAAAAAAATAAACCACGACCTGATTGATCGTGCTCAGATCTTGCTAGAGTGTTCAATTCTAAGGTATTTTTTTACGTTTTTTGCCATGCTTCCACTAGTAAATATGAGCGAAAAAGACAACGTGAATGAATTTTTAAATCATATTTGACATGACGGCCCTTCTATCATTTTTATTCGCATCAAAGATGGGTGACACATCCCATAATGCACACCGGAGCAACACTCTTACGTCAGTGCCGAGAAGATGAGAACCAAACATATTTTCATTCCAAAAATGTACACCTATTGTGATTATTTCCTCGATGGTCGTCCACCCTCCCACACTTCGTTCGAATCACGTGCTCTATCAACGTCCGATAGACGCGTAACGCACCGCACCACCTCGTCGTTCCGCGTGCCGACAAAGCAATTACCTCGCCCATGTAGGCGCATGACTAGGTAAACCCACCTTGCCATTAGCCTATCGGTCAGTGCAGCCAACTAATAACCATGCCAGGAGGTAATTAACAAATGCGATAGACCCTGTTTTCCTGTTTCTAGTATCCGATCGCGACCCGTTTCTAAACAAAAATCCATGGCACGTCAGTTCACGGAATTGTCGACTAGGCTTTGGATGCCGATCAGTCAGAATTTAAAATGTCACAATTCAACCCTTCAATTCAATGTGTCAATTCAAATCATACGCCATAACTACTATAGCACCATTCTAGGGATTGAAAAAATATTTTGATTCAAATTTGAGCTGATTATCGATAGTCATCGAATATAACAGTCGAAAATTTTGTTTTATTGATCGTACAAGCAATTTTCTACCACTAAGTTTGATGTCCGCTGTGTCTGCTTCAAATGCATAGTTTTCATTCGATTTCCCTGTCCACAGACGCCGGCGAGATGTCGTCTCGCGACCCCAATGCGGTGGTCACCCTGCGACGCAGTCTCAGCGACCGCCAGATGACTCCTGGCGACGACGCGATCGGCTTGACGAAACAGGAGCAGACAGCCGTCATGTTTAATGACACAATGCGTCTACGCATCATGTCCGGCCGACGCACCGACAGCCGTCATGCGTTCAGCCATCCAGGCTCCACTTTGGACCTCAGCGGCAAATCACGACGTGTACTCAGTCCTAATCGGCCAAAGGAACCTCCGCCGCCTCCGCCGCTGCCGCCGTCAGCGCCGAAAGAGGCGTCGTCGTCGGCTAGGATCAAGGAGCAAGTCGACGCTACGGTGACCAGAATACCAGAGGGTGATACAGAGAAGCCGAAGTTGAAACTTGTGATTGCTCCGCACGTGTCAAGGAGCGAAACTCCAAAGCAAGATGTCAACGAGCCGGAAACTGGCAGGAATCGATCCGAGATAAGATTCGTCAATTCGGAAGTCGTCGCTCCACCTCAGCTTCCGCCACGGCACATTTTCCCGTTCACAAAGAAGCAAATCCAGAACATCAACAATCAGAAGCGTCATAATAGCCTTCAGACGTCCCCGTCGTCGACGCTCGTCCGCGGCAACGGACGCCACAAGACGCGTCCGAATTCGTGCATCCCCCAGTTGAACGGCGTCGCGTCGGACGTCGGGCTCGTCCATGTGGCGCCGCGTATCCGTCATCGCAACAGCGACCCCGGCCCGGCGATGGGCGACGTCACGTTGCGAGTCGCCGACGACGGCGTCCGCACCGTTGTCTCGGTTTGTCCCGACTCTCCGGACATTCATCGGCTGCAGATCAAAACTGATTCACCACCGAATCGCAGCACATCGATCAGGATCAATGGCGGTGACCACGGCGAAGCCAACAACACGCATTCGACGTCTGTCATCATCGACGAACAAGATCGGAATGTCAACAAGGTGACGATAAGCGTCGGCGGCGTCGACAGCACGACGTCGTGGAATACTTTCATCGATACGACGCGGAAAGCGAGCGCCGCGACGCGATTCAATCATTCGAACCAGATCACGATCCCTGTTTCGCCCGAGTCTGAGCCCGTCTATCATCAGCGCAGCAACGTGCAGGTGGACGACAGCAGCGTGGTGATCGTCGATCGAACGACGGGCAAATCACTGGGCACTCAACACGAGTACGAGGTTCTAGAGATGCTGATGGACCCCGTCGAGGCGGTACGCCGTCACATGGTACCCCATGTCTGTGGAAGATCGAATCCCGACGGTGGTGCCAATCTGGTATCGGCGTCGGCGATGGAGCGTCTCAATTCCCTGCTGGTCGAGCAGAAAAGTTGTTCCGAATCGGATGCCAGCGTCGTCGAGGTGTCGTCGCCGGAGTCGTCGATGTCCGATGGGAAGTATTCGACCGGACGCACGTCGGATAACGGTGATCAAGATTACAACGGCATCTCGGTGCACTATTTTTCGGCGCCGCGCTTCGTGCTCGGTGATCAAGCGGACGATGACGACAAGATCGAAGACGTCCAAAACAAAGACATCTACGACGACGCCGAAAACATTTACGAAAGCATCAAAGATCCGATTTACGAGGAGATCGGACTGCCGGACACGCCGCCGCCTTTACCGTTGTCGCCGCCACCATCGTTAGATGACTTGGACGACAAGCGAACATCGCGTTCGATCTTCGAAGGAGCGTCCAAGTACGACATCCTTAACTACCTTGTGGATGCCAAAGAACGCGGCTACGTCGAATCCGATTATAGCGGCAGTAACGGCGAAGAAGTACTAGATGTTCTCAACGACAAATCCGTCGAGTTGTCCCTAGGAAACCTAAGCAGTCGCATCAGCAACCTAAGCA
This sequence comes from Amphinemura sulcicollis, assembly GCA_001676325.1. Lineage (NCBI taxonomy): Eukaryota > Metazoa > Arthropoda > Insecta > Plecoptera > Nemouridae > Amphinemura > Amphinemura sulcicollis. The sequence goes on from LVVV01432203.1 coordinate 9,350, forward strand.
ATGTCAGCGACTCCAGTGAAGACAACATGGCCATCATCACGGCAATCACCAAAGACGAAGTGGTCAGGAAAAGTTCAGCAGACATCGAACGTAACGACTCGGGTGTTGGCTCAGAAACAAGCAAGTCGAGTAGAAGTCGATGGCAAACCATTCCCGCGGGAGTGATTCGGGAAGACCAGACGCACCTCTGTGAAGACTGTGACATTGTGGTCGACACACAGGTTACAGACAGCGGAGTCATGTTCGCTCCTCTCGTCTGTCGGAAGTGTAGCAAGAAGCGCGCTGAAAGGAAAGACACGATTACGGAAATCGTCGAGACTGAAGAAAAATATGGCGGGGATTTACGAATCATTCTTGATGAATTTTATCGACCAATGTTGGTAGCTGGTCTACTGACGTCAGAACAGTTGTCTGCGATTTTTTTGAACGTCGAAGAACTACTTGAAAACAATTCGGTACTTGCCGAAAAACTGAGGGACGCTCATGACATCGCCATCGAGCAGGGCGACGAGGATCTACTGACGGTCAACGTTGGAAGTCTCTTCTTAGAGGCGGCACCTATGCTACACGCTTTTGAATCGTACTGTACTCGACAGGTAAGCAGCGGCAAAAACATATCTTTAACGCGTCGTAGGAAAAATACTTTCTATCACTAAGATGGCAATCATAACATAGTATGCTAAGCTTTCTACGTACTAGTGCCGCGATTTAGAAAACCAGTAGCCGAAGACACCTACTACACAGCACATGGTAAAAATGTCGGTGAAGATAACGCCCCGACCGGCCCCGTTAGTGTGCAAGTCGGTGTCAAAGGACTGTAGATGGGCGTCCGTATGCCGAGTAATTTGCTGCTAACATCTAGGAAATGGTAATTAGGATTCTAGTTGGTTTTAGATGATGCTGGTATTTTGCGCGGTTTCGCAAGATGTTGTTATGAAAACTGACTTGATGTATATGACGGTAGTGTAATTAAGTTGGAGGTAATTAGGAGGTAGGTGGACTTCGTTAGGTTCGTTAGTTTTAGGGATTGCGTTTTCGGTGTCCTGGACTCGTTTTAGATGTTTCGTGTAAAACTGCGCGCACGCGATTTATTAGCCTGTCTTTTAACTAGCGTCTTATTCGGGTTGCCTACATTTTCTCCAGATTCTCTCTGAAACTCGAAATATGGAAAGTTTTCTCAAGATTCTTACATCTTCATACAAATAATCAACGTTTTATCATCGTTAAAATCTTACATTCCATTATTCGGTACCGATGTCAAATTTGGTTCTATTTTGAGTTTCGGTTTTACCCTTTTTTCTTCACTCGCTCTACAATTCGCACCTCCAAAGCCAAACATTTTTTTACGAACATACATCTCCAACAAAGCAAACATTGACAAAGTTATCCTTTTGTAAAAAACGGGTAATTTTATGAGGCGAATATGCCACGCTCCCGTGTTTATCGAATTCTTGCCGTTTTATTTTCAATTTTCCACTAGAAGTCGATTATTGAAAGCGTTTACTTGCTATTTTATAAAAAAATCACTACCATCCATGGACGTCCTTCGATGTGTTAGATACGCTGAAAACTCGAGATAGCTACACAAAGCACGTTCGATTCTATCACCTACCTAATAGGTCCTCCAACGCAACGAGCTGGAGCATGGACCTTACACTTTCACAGTGACCTACCCCAACTCTCGGCGCGAAATGCAAGACACGTTCTACGCCTGTCGAAGATTGGCTAGGGATTTGCGCGCCATGGCAGCAGGTTTTCGAAGGTCATTGCACGCTCTTGCACAAAATTTGCATGATCTGTGAGCACGGACTTGGGATTGACATCTTGTCATATTGTAATCTACCATTCCTTACATTAACTACATTTGATTGCCATTAAAAGTTGCTTAAAACTCAATCAATTTTATTTTATTCTGAGATGAAACTCTCACTGTGGGATAATAATCCTATAAGCCTCAAGTGACAGATTTTATCTACAGGAATTGGCAATTGCTATATATTTTTTTGTGAGAAACCATCCACAAACATCAAAATTTCATCAAAAATGCTTGTAAGTGCTGAGATTCAGTAAGAATTACGTTTATAAACGGCCACGTGCCCTTTTGGTGATCGTATCCCAGCATGCCGGAACGGAATCAAACATTCTCGCAGCCAGGCTAAATGGCATTCAGGATCGAACCTGGTACCTCCCTAATGCAATGCAATGCTTGTCAGGAAGGGCTGACATTTATAGACGGCCACGTGCCCTTTTGGTGATCGTATCCCAGCATGCCGGAACGGAATCAAATAATCTCGCAGCCAGGATAACTGGCATTCAGGATCGCACCTGGTACCTCCCTAATGCAATGCAAAAGCACTCTCACTACGATGCTACGATATATACTGTGCTCCGTTCAAAGATACTTATAATCTCGTTTGCCAAAATTGCTGCCATTTCTTCAAGAATTGTGAAATGCCTGTCAATCAAAATTGACCTAGACAAACTTGGCACTGTGTAACGTCTTCGAATTAAACGTCTACCCATTTTCCTCGAATCATATTCACTTTCTCGTGTCCATCGGGTAACGAGCTGTTTAAAAAAAGTCACGAGCATGCACGCTTCGATTTCCGTTGCAATTTCGGGTCGTCCGTCAATTCGAGCGCATTCAAATGTTTGTGCATCTTCTCGAGTAGCCGCCAGGCGAAATATGAGCGCTGTTTACGCCACTTATAGATTCTAACCACCGCCCGGTCAATTAACCGCCATTTTTTTCTGTTCGCGGTTTCCCTAATCTGAGTCGTGGACCCTCACGATTCGCGAATTTATCGTGGCGAGAAAGTGAAATTTGGCGGTTTTTCTGTGTACTTTTTGCTTTCAGTGATGACCGCATATCAGCGCCCTCGAGGTGAGATTGCGGGTTTTTTTGGGAGGGGTCGGGTCCGTTTAATTGTGGGTGGAAGATATAAGTGCTTTTTGTAGAGAAACCGTAATCGGCTGTATTTGCCAAGATTCTAGTGGGAAATCGTGGGAAATGGAATACAATTTATGGACGTTTGTTAAATTCTTCACATAATGCCTTTTTTCTGTATAAATATGAATTCTGTAGGTAGGTATATTGACAGTAAAAGCAAAAGGCTTGCAAGCCTTACTTATGATAAAAAAACTGTTTAAAAAACACAAAGAATGATGAGATATTGGTAATTGTTTGTTTTATCTAGTTAAGTTAGTTTCACGTTTCCATACATTATTAACTTGCAAGAAAAAGTCTCAAAAAGCATGACACTTTGTTTCATATTTTTAATTTTGATTCTAAGATTCATGTATTTTTGACGTGTTCTATTTTTGGGCTTATTGCTCGTTTACCCGATCGATGCTTCCTTGATTAAAAAAAGACTTCATTTTATAGGAGAAATTGAGTGACACCAGTTTTACATCCAATACCTATACCTACTTATTATAAATTGCTTATTGCGTTGGCAAGAAACTTAATTTTCTCATGACTTTGACACAATGACAGTAATGCCAAGTTGACGGTGAAGGGGTCAGTTGTCTTTGATTCAGTGGTCAGTAATTACTGCACCTATTTATTAACCGATTATAATTACCAAACATCGAAAGTCTGATAACAAGTTTTGTCCCAACCTTTTTTCCTCCTCTCATAACAGCCACGGCACAAACTTTCTCACCTTTAGCAAAGTATGCACTGCGCATTAGATTGAAAGAGAAATAAATGAAATGTTAAATTGAAATGTGCGCTCGAAAGTGTCCTTATAAACCCGATGAAGTAATTTAATTTTTGTTAAAAGTGAGCGGTCAGATCAACTGAGGTCATACATGGCGTGCATAATCAAACGCCGTTCGTTGGTTTTATATTTTTGGTAATGCCAACTTTTACTATTATGAATTTATACACAACTGATATTTAAGAATTTGCGAATTACCAATAGGTTATGGAAGCTTGGTTTGTTTATTTTCTATGCGTAATTTGGATCCGGAAAAGGAACCGCGCGACTTCAAAAGGTTTTGGATTTTGGGGAGAGGTTAGCAAACGGGTATTTAGAATGTTTTTGCAGTTTGAAAATGCAAAGAAGCTTGCTACTAATTGTGGCAAAATGCATACATTTCATGATAAAGAGTTAAAATATTATTGCACGTTCACCAAAAAATGAAAATGTAGTTGTGTAATTTAGTTGGGTGGTCTTTTCATCCCCATTACCGAGATGTTACCACGACTTAGCATCAAAGTTACATGTATAAAAAAAGTTCAACTTTGAGGCGAAACTAAGATTAACCGGATTGTGTTTTCTTCCAGGGTGGAGCGTCGCTTCTTCTCGCCAACCTCGAGAAGGAGAAAGAGCTGCTAAGGATCTTCCTGAGAGTCTCCCAGATGGAGAACGCTGTGTTGAGACGGATGAACCTCAACTCCTTCCTCATGGTAAGCAAACTGTCACCAGTCGACACCGAGGCGCTAAAGTCACAAACGAATTGATATCCAAATTATCTCATTCTCTTCACATATCAGGCAACAGTGCCCGAAATTATTTATTATTATCCAACTAATTTTCAGAATATATTTTGTGCGTTTCCAAGTGCGGCGTGGCCCTTATGTCAAACAACAGCAAAAAGTCTTGCTTCGTTTTATCACAGAGGGGGTTGAAACTCCTAAAAGTACCTAGTTACCAATGCATGCCTTGAGATATGCCTATATAAGAAGGGCATGCGCTTTTGAAGCTGTTAGTCCTTGCTGGAAGAATAGTGATTTTCAAGAAGCAACCAGAGTGTGGGGTTATCTCACGTAAGGTGGAACAAATCTGAGAGCGGAGAAACCATGGGCACTACTGTACTGGGCTCAGTAGGCGAGTGAGACAAGTGGCGCCGC
>LVVV01432204.1:0-14229 GCA_001676325.1 Amphinemura sulcicollis
AGAGAAATGCTAATCTAACTGTACAACTCTCATAAAATTACGACTTATTATAAAGCTTTGATAAATTCACACACATTAAAATATTGTAGATTACATCTAGAACAAATTATACAAATTATCTTTAAAAAATAGGAAGGAGGTGCTGTTTGTACATGCAGGGCGTTTAATACTTTTGCTCCTCATCTTTGGTCGTTGGAGTGTCATCATCACCCCCTAGCTCTCTCTGGATTTCTACAAAAGATTTACCCTTAGTTTCTGGAATGATGAAGAAAACAAAGACTGTTCCCAGGGCAGAAATAACACTAAAAATCCAGAAAGTCGTGTGCCGCCCGAATGCGTCTACCAAATCGCTGAAGAACTTTGTGACAACAAATGCAAGGAGCCAGTTGAAGAGACAAGCCAACGAACTTGCGAATCCCTTGATTTGTGGTGCAAAAATTTCCCCCATCATCATCCACGGAATCGGTCCAAAACCCAGTGAAAATACAACAATGAAAACACAAGTAGCCAAAAGCGGAAGCCAACCGATGCTAGTAACATCTTGTCCATCGTTTTTCAAGTAAAAGAATACCCCGATGATAGTCGTGCATATCGCCATAACTGAATCGGATATGAGGAGCAGCACCCTACGACCTAACCTGTCTACGATGAGAGTAGAAACGAAAGTCGCTATGACTTGCATGACCCCGACTATGATCGCTGCATAATCGGGTTCGATATCGCTGCCAGCGGCTTGGAAAATGTCAGCAGTGTAAAAGATGACCGCGTTCACTCCACTCAGTTGCTGGAACAGCATCAGGCCAAACGCAATCAGCAATCCCTTCTTCGCCGCTTTCGATCGGAAAGCTTCCTTGAAGGGCAGCTTGGTCAGCGCGGTCTGTTCGACTTCTTGGGCCAGCTTTTGCAGCTCCGGCTCGACGTCGTGATGCTTCCCTCGGAAATATTGGAGCGACTTTAGGGCTTCGGACCGTTGACCGTTTTGAAGGCGGTAGAGCGGAGTTTCGGGCATGAAGAAGAAGATGACCCCAAAGATCAACGGGACAAGGAGACAGATGAGAGAGAGCCACCAGACGGAGACGAAAGCACCGACAACGTAGACGAAGAGGATGCCGACCGTGACCATCAGCTGGAAGTAGCTGCCGAGCGTGCCACGGATAGAGTCTTCGGCGATCTCCGAAGTGTAGACGGGAGCCGTGAGACTGAACGCTCCGCCCGCCATACCAGTGATGAAGCGCCCAGCATAGTACATTTCAACCTGCGGAGAAACAATGAAACTTTAGCCACTTTCCGAAAACATGGTGAATAATCAATTCGAACCCACTCTTGGTAAATTGATGTGTGTAAAATCATACAAGTTACTGAAGACAGTAAAGGTGCATTATTTCATGATAGGATTTTTAAAATGTGGTATATTTAAGTCTACAAGCAGTTTTTAGAATAACAAAAAATCGTCTACTGTATGCTTTCACACAGTGCATTCACCAAATGTATAAAATAGCTTGAAGAAAATTTTTAAATTACCAACTTAAGCAAGAAATATCATACCTAGTACCTGTCCTATCAATACAAAAAGGAGATAACTTGGTAATTTGCTGGATTAACGCATGTGGTCAGTAAAATTAGAACTTAAGTCCAATGCGATGAGACTGGTACTATCATAATCTCCACATAATATCATAATAATCACAATAATAATAATATCATCATTCCCACATCTCCACCACTCACATTCTGTGCCCACGTAATCAATGCCCATCCCAACGTGAATGGGGGTACGAGCAGCAGCATCGAGTTCTTGCGACCGATCTTGTCGATGAGCCACCCGATCGGAATGACCACGACGGCGGCACCCAGCGTCATAGCGGCTCCAATCCAGGACATCTGACCGTTGGTCACCGGGAAACCAGACTCGCCGTTCATGCTCATGTTGGTCGTGGGGTCCATGACTACGAGACGGGCGGTTGTCGGGCTCGTCCATGACAAGACCGTACCTAGGGGTCAAAGAGCATTGTTACTTGTCGGCCATCGACTTTCTTAGGTTTGACCAAATTAGTGGCCATTTGTAGCCAGAACAAGTTTAGAGATTGAAGGTACAACGGTTCTCACTTGCTTAATGTTCAACTGAAAGTAGTAGGAACTGGAATTGCTTTTATTTTAATCTTGTAGTGCCAATGAAGAGTAGCATGAGCTCATAATAAATGTAAGATTTAATTTTGTTTCAAATGTTGAATTTTTTCTTAGTTAAATTGAAATTTGTAGCCAGAATTGTACTATAAAAGCCAAATAGGGAGGGACACATTGCATAGGTACTGCAATTAATTCAAGTAAACTAAATCAAATTTCATGAATTTCTCTTTCACGTCAATGGTAGCAACAAGTGCCTCACAAGAATGGAAAAATCACTGGCACTGAATGCTCTTGTTCACTAACCTAGCGCGAAAGCTCCAAGGGTCGCCGAAAGCGCTGCAATATACTGCGGGAGTTGTTTCGCTTTCTGCTGTTTCTCCCCTTTCACAAGCACATCGGTGCTGAATCCCAGCTTGCTTGTGTTATCTTCCGCCATCTCCTCGGGCAGTAGAGGAGATTCCTCGGACTGCAACAGAAATGCCACGGTACAATTAAAATTTTTACTACTTTCAATTTATTATTGTAGACGATTGCAATGAGACTGAGAAAATAATGACAATGAAGCGGGAACTGATGCAGATCAGTCCTTCATCACTGTCTCAAATACCACCACACCAAAATTGAAGTTTGTTGAACTTTTGGTGATTGCAGAGTGATGTCTTTTCAAGAGAATGCTGATGCCTGCCTATTGCTTCAAGTCTTATCTATGTATCTAAATGCAGTGAAAACCGGTTGTCCACCCATGGAAAAACGTATATTTCTTACCACAGCAGCAATCGTGGTAGCACCATAATTAGGAACATAATGTCCCGAATCTGATGGATCGATTCGGTCATATTCTCGACTCATTTTAAAGCAGCAGCTTTCCAATAAGAATAGCGAAGAACTGAACTTAATCTGAAGCCAACAAATACATTTCTAATCTATTCACGAACAGATAATGCATAGTTAAACGAGCGATTGTTGCGGTGATACACCCCCCAAATACTCGGATGACTGCATGCCAGCTGATAAGCAACCAACACGTGGTTTTTGACAGATAACCACTACCCGCTTTCCCCGCCAAATACAAACTGCCGAATGCTAACAGTAAACGATACTATTCAAAAAAAAAATATATATATATATACAGATCCAGATTAATCGCTAAAGCATCAATGCAAGCACCAATGTAAAAACTTCAGGTCTGTTCATCTGTGTTGAATTTTTGCCCACTGTGGTTGCCGACAGTGATATCTTTGCCCCCCAGTCTTGCATGGGTCTCCTGACTTCGCCACCACAATGCGTCGGCTGGCGCCATTATGATATCTTTCTCTTTAATTTAGTCTATCAAAGTCTGTTTGTTTATTGTAATTTGTATGCCAATAATTTGTTTTAGATAACAGTCAACCTTTGTGTTTCATTTAAATATTATCATTCTCATGGGTTCTTGAGTTGTATCTACGGTTGCGTATACACAGATTCTAAATTGCGACAGTCTATCAACTTATCACTGTCACGTTTAATTTCCACGTTAACACTCACGTTTTATAGATAGGAAAAGATTTACACAATGGAGAGCAATTAGCAACAACCACAACAAGCATCCGTGCAAACTATAATAACGTAAATTACTTTGATATTGATGTAGTACATGGAGGCAGCTGGTGTCTGATGGCTGATGTCAGCAATAAGGCAGCAGATCAATGACTGTGGATAACTATTTCTCATCCAAGGATGTTTGCCACCCTTCGCAACTTTCATTAGCTCTGTGCGTACGTAAGGAAGTCCTATATTTGCACGCCAACGGAGAAGGAGGGGGAGGGGCTGCAATCGAATTGGGGTTGAGCTATTTTAATAAAAAAAATGTGGCTTACAAATCATGGAAATTTAGGCGAACAACGCTTTAGCGATCAACAGCTAAGGAAAGACTTTCCGCGTGTATCACCATCAAAATTGAAATTTCGAGCTCATTACGTATCAGTACCTATATTTGCAATAATCGAAGATTACGCTTTAGACGCATCCATTAATTGGCATGTTGAAATTTAGGTCGCAATGATCAAAAAATCGTACCAGCGAGTGGTTGATCACAGTGTCATGATTACAGCTATCTAGCTTTGATCGGAGCCGATCATACATTTCAATTAAGGGTCGTTCGCGGAACAGGAGAAATTTCTTGTGGATCTTTTCCTTGTCGGGCATGGAACCCATAAATCATCGCCGCAGTACGATAGGTATATTAGTGGTAGGTACTTAGTGAGGTCGGTCGGTTGCACATGATTGGCACCGGCGGTTGGTTTCTGTGAATATATACCTATAAATATCAAGATGTTTATCTAATCGAGTAATACCTACACGGGTGTCGAAATGCGATGAAGCAGGGCAGCAATCTAATCAAGCACATTCCATTTATTGGAGCCTAATTACTGATTACAATAATTATTGAAAAAAATTATGTAGAGTTTTAATGAATTTTCATTTAGATTGTGATCATAAATCTAATGAGTTTTGTGATAATTCTAGATTTACCTCATGACTCGACAAAAACAGTCAATTCTTTTGGGAGGGCGAAACTTTGATTGGACTATTGGGTTCATGAACTCTTTCTAAAGTAGGTGCCTATGTTACATGTTACTCCGTGTACGTTGACCTTGGAATTGGGCAAGTGCCGACTAAGCCGCGGCTGTAGTCAGCAAGTTTTGCATCGACACTATGCCTCGTTTGTCAACACAAAATCGATTTCTGGAAATCTAGTATAATTGCCTAAGTTTCTAGTGCAAGTCGAGCATCTCAAACAGATCACGGCCCTGCCTACTCGAATTTATTTGAAATATTTTGCGCTAGCGCTATTTGATAACAAAAGCATCACTCCTGCATGTGATTGTGATATCGAATCAAAGATATGCACAAAAAGAAACAATCATGTTTCAATAACAATAGTATAATTGAATGTCATTTGTATGCATTCCATCTTCAGAGTGCATTCTTGATCAGGCAAAACAATTGAAAGCCATGCTCTATAACCCAGGTAGGTACCTACATATCAATTACATTTAACTTGCGACATCTTTACCGCGTACGCCTTTCACAACAGGTTCGACATTGAAAGTGCGTATGAAGGAGTTACGCAAACGCAATTGTTCCCAGAAATAATTGCACAAGATGATTGTTCAGATTGACTTTGATGTTAAATTTTGGTCGGCCCTGCTTGCTGCTGAGCAATATTTGCCAGGAGCATTACTGGTGGAGTGTGTTTCTGTGGAAAGGATGTTATGGATGTTATCATTTACAAGATTGTGTGCTCTAGAGTTGAAAGAACCTGGAGGCAGGAAGTCAGATGCAAGTGGGTGGGAATTGCCCGGGAATCGGAAGCCCCATTTTAAAACCCCCTTCGCGAGGCGCGCTCGGGCCAGAAAGTAAGGTTTCTATTTCACCTGGTATTTCCGAGGAGTACACAATGGAATCGGAATCGCGTTACTAGGATGAGCGTAACAAGAGATAAAATGCATATTATTTACAGGTGTATTTTTTTAAATAATGTGGAAAAATCAATTCAAGCCCGCGGTGAAAAAGGACTTCCGGACTAAAAAATCGGACATGATATATCTAGCTATGATGCATTGGCATGCAAATTTTGTTGAAATTAAATAAAGTATATATACCGGGATTAAAAGCACTTCAATTTCTCGGAAGAAATGAACATTTTCGTAAAAATCGGTTTACTAATCGGCCTATTGAGATGTATTATTTTTATTTTTAATAATGCGTCAGATCTGAATTTCAAATGTTCAAATGTTTCACGAAAACTTCATCAAAATGCTGTTTCAAAAGTTTAGGGACCGAACAGAAAAAGAATCGTTGGATTTTTCCGGTAACAATTTTGAATTTTTCTCTCCGCTCGCTAAGCTCGTCTAATAAAATCAAGTGGAAAAGCGTCTTGGCGGTCATCCCAAAACGCTAAACCAGCATTAATTTAAACTTATTGATCGAAATGAACATCCGAAATTAAATAGGTCCAAAAATTAATAAACATTTGCATGAAATTCCTTTGCAGAAAACACTTACGTTTGTCTAATTGCTTTTCGAATTCACCTTATACCCACGTGCGGCCCCAAGAAAACAGTAAATATAATAAATCAGTCTTCTTACCTTTAGGGACAATATTCCGTGTAACTCACACGGCTGGCCGACCCACACTGCTACGATCCCCGCTAGATTATACTTGTGCACACACTGTTATCTTGCTCCTCTCCTCTCCTCTCCTCTCCCTCGCTCGCTGCACCCTTCCGAGCACCCGGCTAGCTGCACCTTGGACCACGGCAGTGACACAACAGACTGACCCAACCAGTCAAGCAACTGGGTATGTGACATCTGACTCAGAGGCAAGCAACAAACTACCAACTACCAACTACCACCATCGAGCCTTTGACATCCCCGATATAGAATCCAACCTTGAAGGTTGGATGCACTTCTGAACAATGGTTTCAGATTGCCGAGTAGGTATTTCACAGAATTTAAAGCGACTTCTTAGATTTGTTTTAAGTGCAGTTCCTTGTGCTGTGGTCATTTTTGTTCTCGGTATTTGTGTTTTGGGAATTAAGCGGGAGTTACGGCCTACGATTTGGGAAATTTATGTGGCTTTTTGTTCGCGCGAGCTGACAAAGATTAGGAAAACTCGACATTAGTGTGAAAATATATTGCTATTGGAAGGTGTTGGATTGTTCGCACTTTGATGAGGATCGATAAGATTTCTTATCACAACGTGAAAATTTATCTGCTTGATTAGCATTTTGCGATTAGCGTAAACAATGAATGGCTGATATAACCTATGATGCTTTGTCGGATAAATTTGACGAACGCAAGCTTGCTATCTATACAAGATCGATTACTTACGTATATAGTTTAATAATAGTCGTTAAAAAACCTCGCCATTCGAGTATTTGAATTTCTGTGAATATTGCCATCCTAATAGATAACTACCATATAATTATGTAATTAACCTTTGGTGTATAAGTATCACTAATCAAATTCTTTAAAATCTTACCCGCTTTACTTTCCGCTGTTTTATGAAGTTGCTAATCCAATGTTTACATGCTTTCAAAATGCGAGCTGTCTCAGATATGTACAGACAGAGTTTGCAAGCGATAATAGCAAGTTTTTTCCCCCCAAAGACTAAACATAGACATAAAACCTCAAGCTGGTTAGTACCTAACTTCGTGCTACAACGCTAACCTTGTGCCTTGTTGTCGAGTCTTGTAGCGACAAATTGTCTGTCACCATTGTCTCTTTTCAATCCACGCTTCGGCTTGGCTAACAATTCAACATCGAAATTTAAATTTAAACGATCTTCTTTACGACAATTGTATTGACACTAGCACTTCTTAGAAGGAAAAGACGCGTCAGATTTACACGCGTAGGATTTCCTTATCAAAAACTAAGCGTGATGGCGAAGAAATTAAACACACATGGCCTGGCATGTGTTTTACGTACAAATTTAAACCACGTTTTACAGCTTACATAGTGACAGTGAAGTAACATGCGGTAAGACTGAGAACTAAGAAGAAAAAGATCATTTTTGAAACATGATTAGTAAAATAGATTGGTTCATGACCGGCCTTTCTTTAGCACATTGTCCCACCTATTGAATACCTAATTGAACTGACCATGAGTATAATTTAAGACGGCATTATACTTGCACCGCTTGCAACTTACGGCTTCAACAATGTCCTGGTGAGCTCGTTTGACCAGTTCCTTCCTGGGGAAACACGAGGAAAACTGTAACAGCAACCGCCGGCTTCTTCTTGAAAGCAAGCCAACAAAGGTACAACACAACCTTAGGTACAACGTCTGTTATAATCTGTGGTAGGTAGCTATGCTAGAATCACAGCACCCACGTAAACCCAGCGAGTTTTATAATTTATCCTAAGAACACGTTCTCAATTTAAGATTGTTATACGCAACATTGATAACTCTGATTGTATCGCTTATTTTTGTGCTATACCTATTCTAATTGAAGCTGTTAATTTAATGAAACCGTGCTTCGCTTGGCAACTTAAACCCACAGATCGAACCAAATAGGCGTGTATTATTGAAGCCGGTGGACTTCTGATCATGTCTTATAAACCTCGATCGATTTCACAAATCTCCCAATACGCCTTTTTTGCCTGAGTAATTTGTCGGCTTCACCGCAAAGCCGCCGTTTCCTTTGACGCACTTTGCAATTTGATCGGCCAACCAATCGGCATGATCGACATGATTATGCCAAGATGTTTCCTCCATCTACCAAACTGGTTGCTCATCAGCATAATCCATTCACTTAATAAATGACATGCCGTCGAAAGCCAGTCAGTGTGAGGTGCTTTCCTGTCCTGTGGCGCTGGCGCTAAACTCTTCGTTTTCCTGCTCGAGCCGAAGGAAACTAATCGGAATCGCGAAATGAGCTGTGTTCTGTTTGCATATTTTGTAACGCTAAGCAGGAAGACCAAGCCGAGCTGCGATCAATTATTCATTGCTTTAATCACATATATCTCTTTATCCTTCAATCGAACGCCAAATGGGTACAATAGTTTTCGCAGAATAGAGAAATCAAATTGCAAATTGAAAAATATGCAAACGATTTGGTTTTTAATTCATCTGCTGTCCTAGCGAAAGTAAGCAGTACGCACTGCAGTATAAACAGGATTTGTTCAGATTAAATTATTATCGTGCCGAATTGTCATAATATGTTGAGCATTAATAATCAACGTTTATTTCGAGCGGAAGTTTTAGGTTTGCGTCTACAATCACTGCTAATTAACAACTAGAGTTCCTGTCCCAAGAACAATTTATCATTTCAACGGCGCGAAAAATGAATAGCCAAATTGCTACCGGAAGGGGGCTTCAAGTTGCATGATAATTGACTTGTGCAGAAGGTAAAAGGTTGAAAATTAAATACCGAATATTCAAGGATTCAGCAAAGATAGAAATCGATGATTCCAAACCATTTGGCATTCTTAACGCACTTATCAAGGTAATAGTCAAATTATGGCAGCTTTACTGACCTTTCTCAGCAATACCTTGAACGACGAACAGTGCTGCAGGTAGGACGTGTAGGTTTAATGTGTGTGAAACCACACTATTGATATTCTCATGTCTCAAAATTTAAACCACTTTTCGAGCACAGATCTAAACCGTTTATTGACAACTGAGAACCAACAACTGAATGTCAGCTGTAACGGTTAAAATCACTCTTATATTATGATAATTGACATTTTTTAATTCCTTTTCATTACGTCAATAAAGGAGCGTCACGGAAAAGCACAAAGTCCGCCCGAACTGTTTGTTTCTAGAAGACATTCGGGGTAAAGACATATTAATTAATATTACAAAATGTATCCAACCAATCTCCGTCATAGGAGATATAACGTCTGATGAACAATTGGTGAACTTTATCAGCGTCTAAAGTGCAGGAAATAGGATGTAAATGCACTTCAGAGAGGGCTCGTCTCAAGTTTCATTAACAGTTACGCTTAGTCTGCTTCGAAGATCATTAGAAATTTAACGTCACGCCAAGATTTATTATTGATCAGTGATACGGAAAAATCTTAACCTATTGACTTGAAGATGTCAACCACATCTAAAGTCGACAAAAAAAAAAACTGTAGACCCATAGGTCTTCAGAAATGACCGGTATCTTTACTATTGATCTTTGATCGAACTTGATGCAATCAACACAAAATTGAGCTCTTTTCTGATGGCACCAATTCTCGGAAACTTACCCGCGTAAGCACCGCAAATTAAACTTGATTTACCAGGATCAGTTTCGAACTCGAAAGAAAAAAATGAGAGCGACAAAGATGTCAACAAATAATAATTGTGCGATTAAATGAAAATGTCCTCGGTATAATAACTGTTTGATAAACATGCGTACTCAAAGAAGTGCGTAGTTATGTTGCGTTCATTATTAATTCGTCTAATTGTGATGAAAAGTGTCGTTGGCTAGGTAGGTACCTACCTACTGTGTCTCGGAGGCGGTTCAATTAGGCACGATTACTTCAGCAATGTCGAAGGCGAAATGCAAGGACCGTGAAAGATGGACCGATCTTTGGCCTCCGGTACGATACAGAGGCTGAATCATATTCCGCCATTTGGTTTACGAATTACTTTACCACGATACCACGATACCACGATACCACCGTGCAGAGCAAACATCGTACCCATCCAGTTAAACAAAGCGTGACGTTTGTCTAACTCCACGGGCGCTCTAAAAACATGAATGCCACACTGGTGATTTTAATGCACTAAAAAATGTAACTTTTTCCTTATAACATTTTTTTCATTAAATATTGACGACCTTTGTCAATGACAGGAAGTGATTCAATTTTTTTATTGGCGATAACTACAAAACAAATGAAAAAGTTATGATAACCCAGTAAAAGATAATGCTGTTATAATGGATGACACGAAAAACGTGCTATCGTGTTCAAAATTATTGATTGAGGTATCTCATTATTTTATTTCATCCGTGCTCCCGTGACGTTTCGTAACATACCATTCACATGGCGCTGAAAATGATCATCAGGTTGCTCTGATCACCATGTGTCGTGAATTTCAAATGTGAATAATTAGCTGTAACGTCAAACTGTAATAACTGTCAAAGCACTGCATGTAATTATCCTGGCTATAAAATAAGGCATAAAAATCTGTGGAATAGATACCTATACCTACCAACGTAATAATGCACAATTGACAATAGGTACCTACCGCAATTGACCAAAACCTTGGCTGGTTTGGCAGATGTACTTGTTATGTTATGTGCAATGTTTTATCATTCAAGTACGCGAAGCTGATTTGTCAATTATCAATAGGTTATAGTTTATTCTACAATAACTTGCGTCAATCTTCAATGAAGTTAGCCAACAATCGTGTGCAAGATTGTTTGCATTTTTTTAACATTGGGACTCCACTATCCTTCCTAGTCAAAATTTGGTCAAATAATCTTTGCTCAATTTGTTATTGAAGGTGATAGCCAGAAAATGTGTGCGATAAGATTTTAAAATTCAGTGTTTTTTTACTGTTAATAATTGCGCTTTTGCCATAAATTGAGGAGGGCGCCACGCTGACATCATCACGTGCAATAGATCATGTGTTGTCATATCTTTATAATCTCAAAGGTTACTTTAGATAATATAAATATCTTAATCACTTCTTTGTTGAGCAAAACTTTCAATTTTCCGCATTGTTTGCGACGAGCAGTATTCAGAAATGACAAATGACAATATGCAGTTGAAGGTCATTTTATCGCATGCACCTAACCTAACCTAACCTAAACCGTACCTACCTACCTACCTACACCATAGAAAAATAAGGTACATTCCACCAAAGAAAAACAAGGTTGTTTTTCTATGATTCCACTATCAGGAGGTACCAGTGCATAGACCTCGGCTATTAGCCCTAGCCACCTTATCACTATCAACAACGATCATGATCATTTTATTGGTAGGTACCATTACGAAGTACACTTGACTGTGGCATTAGCAGAGAAGCATTAGCCAGGCGCCAAGGACCATGGCCGCTTGGGACAATGTACTCCACAATCCACAATCTTGGCTAGCGATTTAATTTCAATTTGGTTAGGGTTGCTCAGGTTCAAGAAGGTTTAAAAACCTATTCAGTACGTAGTAAGCCTCCCCTCCTGTCTCAGGGTCAGGAGTGGTATCACTGGTATATCAAGGAGGCACGGCACAACCTAACGACTATTTTTGAAATTTGCACTCTACCTATAGGCCTATAGATCCGTAAAAGTAGAGAGCCCGGGCTTCCACAATACCTAAACAGGCCCAAAGATCTCAAGAATCAGTAGCTATAAAAATTGCGTCTGCTGTAACGAAAAATGAACCAATTTCAGTGAATAGTCATGAAATATGAGAACATTTGGAATTTCTTTCCACCTAGCCTTAGCAATAGAGACTAACAATACATATCTTGTATTTCAGGTTTTTACATAACCCTAAGAAACGATGTGAATAATCACCAAAACGCAACGATATTTTTAATTAGGTAGGTACGCGGTTCAAAGTAAAATCCAGAATGCATGCTTAGCACTGATATTTTCTGGTTTTTTTCAAACTGGCCCTACAAGTTAGCGACCTTGTGAGAGGGAAAACTTGCTGCCAACACCAATTATTACACAGAATTTGAAAAATCAAATGAACAAAAATTCCATAAAATTTTCAAACTTTCAGACATTGCTAACCAAGAGTTTCCTCTGATTTTACTACTGATTTTACTGGTTTTTGGCTGGGGATTCAAGAGGAAGAAGTCCGTATGAAAGAACAAGCCATTCATTCCCAGCACTTGGATTTTTCTCAACATTTCTGCTTTGATGGATAGAATTAACTCATACCTGTCAGGATGTTCTAACTGGGTAACAGAAAATCAATTGAACATACGTAATATTGTTTCACATAACCAACCACAATTACTTTATTTCCTTCACAGTGGTAAGCATATTCCATAAATTTTCTCTTATTTTAGACACAGATAAACAAGTCTGTAAAAACAGAACCAGACAAGTTCTCAATACAACACTATCGGAAATATTTGGCAGGATACAAATTGAACAAATCGTAATTCAATATTTGACTGAAATTCGCTCACGCTGGACATTGGATGATACAATTTAAATATGTTATTCGTCCTTTAAATGTTAAATACTCTATCAAACTTAAAAACTTTTATCATTATAATTTAAATATAATATAATATATCATTCTGTTTTAACACAGTCTGACCTCTCAATTTCTTTGCCCAAGCGTTTCTTAGTGTTTCCTTTCCTGTAAAATGAGATTCTCTCGGACTCCCTGGGATTTGCAAATGGACGACATTATCGGGTACCAACCTACACAGGTAATAAATATCTTCTAGTTCTAAACCATTGATTACAGACAAAACAATAAACATATCTGGTAGAGAATACAATGCCATTATTAAAATCAGATCTTTGCACAATAAATAAATACAAAAACTACGAGTATTAAAAATGAGCCCGCTATGGTCATATTATATAATAATATATATCTAAACGAAAATGTAGTAGTACCTGTGAATAAATATATGTTAGTATATAAGCAATGGACTTATTCTTGGTCAAAAACAATTGTGATGAAAGGGAAATTAGATGTCTAAGATTAGATTGTTTGAATTAAGTAGGTAATATCATAATATTGCATGCCATGTATGTATCCATTATTTAAAAAAAAACAAAATACATTGATTGAAGCACATAAAAATATCACGGCTAAGTTTATAAAAAACAGTTTGTTGTAGTAAATAGTTCGGGCTCAGGCATTAATAATTTTCAAATATTCTGAAACAACATCTTCGTAGGTTAATAAGTTTCAAAATTGACACAGTTGAAAACATTCTAATCTACCTGTATCTTTTTCCCACCGTAAATTGTAAATTCCCAAAGTAAATATCGACATACGTATTACTCAAAAAACCGAGAAACTACGACAGCATGAAAATATAGCCATGATTATTGTTAAGCTCACTGATGGGCTCCTATATAAATTTGAATTCAACAATTACAAAGTCAGCACAATATTTTCTTCCCTGCAATGCTTGGCCACTGCTTATTCCAACAATAAGCCACACTCTGCGTGTGCAGAAACCTGAATTCCAGTTGTCAAGGATCACAAATCACAATAATAGGCCATGTCTCAGCCTTGTACTCAAGCCTGCAAATGTCACAACTCTTATTCCCGTAACGCAACGTATTTGCAATGTCCGTTCCAAAAAAACCATCGTTTTTATTCTAGTCAGCAACGAAAATCAATGGGATTCCAAAGTATCGCCGAACGGAGATAATTTTTTAGATTGGCCCCAAATTTGTACAGGGCCAAGTACCAACAAGGAAACAGTCAACACTAAAACTCCAACTTTGATATCGATTCGTCAACACGAAAAGTCAATTGGGTCCTAACTATTCTAGTGTCACATAGATACCTAGTTAACGACGGCACAGGCCTTCAGCTCGGTTCTCTCGTCGCTTGCACGTGCCGCGCCAAGACTTCGGCGAAGCCACACTTCCCGACGCTCATCCGTATCGAGTCCACCGACTTGAACAGCTCGTCGGCG
>LVVV01432205.1:0-14230 GCA_001676325.1 Amphinemura sulcicollis
CCCCCCCCCCCCCCCCCCCTACACTGACACGCCTTGGACTACCCCTGGACGCAGCCCGCAGAGCAAACCTGGCACCTCTAACTTGCATTTTAGATTGAAAATTAGGAATTCATTTTGCACTTATACTTTAACGGTATAATAACGTTAGACACACAATACCTTTCTGGCAGGCAAAATTTTAATGATATCTTAAATAAATTCTCTAATTTTACATAAAAAAAAATTCTCTACAGAAGCTTTTTCCATGAAATAAAGTTCATTTCTGAAATTTTGTATTCTAATTTTAAGTAAATTATAAAAAATATCTCTTTTACAAAGATATAAAACTCAAGTACCTTTCCTCGTGTCGTCGAAAGCAACCATAAGATTTCTCCAATTTCTTCTAAAATCTATTCAATCCTGGACAAATGGAATAGGGAACCATACACTGTTCCGAGTCACTTACTTTGAAACTAACGATAATTTGGCAGTATGGGTTCCTTGGAATTACTTCCAAGAAGGCTCCAATCAATCTCAAGTGCTCTTTGAACTCTCTTTTGGACTCGTCCACTAATGCGATCTCTTACAAAACAAAAGGAAAAATCTCTCATGGAAAACGGGAATGTAGTAAGAAGATCCTGTGATCCAATTCAGTTGGCCAAACTCGTAATTGAAACAAGAACAGAGCGGAAAAAGCGCTTGATTCTGGTGGAAAAATATCAGCTGAGTCCGTTGAAAAGTTCGATGCCAACTGAACTGTTTTCTCGTGTAACATGAATCTGTTTAGGTTTAACCAATTTTCTTTTAGTCCATTTGCTTCTATATCATTAGTACTTGCGTTTTCAAAGCCCAAAGGAGAGGTGACGGTCTCTATCCAATAGAAAAGAATAATTATTGAAAGCGAGACGAAAGTTTCTATTTGCTTTTTAAAATAACGGCCGCTCCGAAATTTGAATCGCGTTGATTTTCCAACTAGAATGAAGAGGAAAGATTTCTAGATTTGTTTTTCACAAATCAAATCACGAAATCACACAGTACATGAAACCAGTCGAGCTGTTGATTTAATTTATTTCTTATAATTGTCTGCGTATCGGAGAGGGAACGTTCACTCTTTTTTTAAGCTTGAACGCAACGTCTTTCTGCATTTGCCACTCGACGAACCCGTTTTCAGTCGACATGTCTCTTGCAGTGACATTTAATGTTAGTCACGCGTGAAAAGGCAGGCAAGTTTTCTCGGCGTCGCCCTGTGGTTGGTTAGGTGCTGATACAAAAACAACGGCGAAAACGGGCCATGACCAGCTAGTTGTAATCTACTGACAGCCAATTCCGAACCTGTCTTGTTTGCTCCGACTACGGCCAGAGCAATGCATGGGTGTAATACTCCTTATCCTACTCCATTCCCACCATCTACGACTCTTGTCCTCTTTTCTCGACGCGTTCTTTAATGTAATTTATTTCACTTGGAGCCCATAAACGCCTGGTGTCGCACTCTGTATAGTTTACTGGCACTAACCAAAATGGCTACCAGCTTATGAATCGTCCCGAGAAACCAGCTACGTTAAGAGACGGCGCTGTGCTATGAAAATCGTATTTAAACTACCTTCTTAATGTAAAAGCATTTCGCTAGTACGCGCATAAAGAAATCAAATATGTTATAAAAGTAAGTAAGGTTTGTGGAGTGAAGTGTAAAAATTGTTATGTGCTTTTTCGTTTTAGCTTAACGATCAGGTTTCCTCTGAGTTTTTGAAGACGTTTTTCTTTTCTTTCGGCAGTCGAACAGAATTTGGTTTAGACTTGGGACACAGAGGTAGACGTCGGATTATATGAAGGAGCCTTCTAAATATTCTGCTAAAACTATTTTAAGATCGTGTGAAACTTGAATGAAGATTCATAGCGAACCACAAGTGGGGCATAAGGTCACTTCGATCAAACTCGTCTACGATCAACGAATAGTGTGATAAATAAATAAGACAGCGCGTCTCACTTCTTAGGATGGCGGTTATGAAAATACCCTGGAGATGCAACTTCTTATATTAAACCGTACAACATTTTGAAGGCAATTTTTTCCAATGGAATGGTATGAACACACCGTTTATCCGAAACAGAAGTACGGTATTTTCCAGTGCAAACAAGATTATCTTGGAGTTCATTTAAAGTGAGTTTATATGCAATATTCTTGAGCAAACTCTATTAAAAATTGGCTGCCAAATTTAAGAATTCATTTAATTGTAGCAAATAATGAATATTAATCCGTTCCCGTTCTAGCATTTTCATCAACAATGGAAAAAATACAAAAGTAAGAATAGAGTCGGTTAAATATTCTGGAAAAAACTCGCTTAACATAATTTGCCGATATCAGTCAACGCGATTTAATATTGATAAGTAATGTGTGATAAAGTGTGCTAGTATGTAACCCTATAGCATTGAAGCGGCGACGAATTTTCGGTGCCGTGGAAAAGACACGTCTCGACGTCGAAGAGGAAAAAAAGACGCCGTCGGTCGTCGGGGTTGGATGGCAAATTGCCCGATTCCAAAGAGAATCCCTTTAGCTTCAACATGCCAGCCATTTCGTCAATTCATTTCAGCCCCTAAGGTTCTAGCTTGCATTAAGGAGAGAGTATGTGTATAGGAATAGTGGCCGTACAATATTGTATCGCAGCATTCCTTTACTACTACATTGTGGTGGTAAGGGTTGCTATTATATTATAAAGCTTCTGTGACAGATGAAAATGAAGTATTACGGGCATAGAAATATTTTATAACTGGAAATAAACTGCCCTTTTTTAGGAAAATACACAATGGAATATATTACTTCCGCATCTGGAATCACATAAAATATCAAATAATGCAACTCAACGATAAGTTTGCCAGTTTGCTTTTCATAATAAAACCACTGAAAATTTTTACACACAGTTGTAAAGTAATTTACCATTTTGTTATTTAAGCTCTTTGGATATTTACAAATGTGATAAATCTAGCGATTTTTTAACAATCTTGGATGTGGGAGACGAGCCAAAATCCAATTTCGAAAAGCTAGCAATTTGCTACGAAATGTTAATAAACAGAGGGTTTGCCAGTCTGCTTTTTTGCTTTGACTTTCTAGATTTTCTTCAAATGAATACAAAATTAATCCAATTTCAAGCCTGTCAAAAAGCTTGACATTCGCCGTGTTGAATGGTATCGTGAGTTTGAAGTTTTCCAGAGCAACGCGATTTAAGAAAGGGTGGAAAACAGGCTCAGGAAATACTTCTCGAGATTCAGGAAGTGACAAATTCACAGAAGAAAATGCAAGGTCTTTTGCATTTGCAATTCATAATAAATAAATGTGTCATGTTGTTAAAAACGACCGAAAACCCGCTTAGTAAGAAACTTGGCCTGGATTTTTAAACCAAGGTTATTAGAAGTTCTTGGAGTTTGGTGAAAATCCCAAACAAATCAAAAAATTTCATCCTTAAAGTTAATTTGATTGAATGCATACATTTTTCAACACATTTAAAAGTCGCTCGTTTAACACAAATTATTGTAAACGATTATCAATGCACCTATATTTTGTGTACAATGAATGCCTGAAACAAAAAACCTTCGATTCGTGAAAGAAAGATTTTGATATTTTGATTTGCTAAATTCTCCTTTAAAAAACTACTCTTTGCCCGGTTTCAAGTTTAATGATATAATATTTTTGACTCTTGTCAGAAATAACTATGATAAGCTGGAGTTTAATGCTATGCGTGAAGATGGGAAATCAGCCAGGCAATCAAACGCATGAGAAAAACAAGTAATTGGTATTTCAGCACGTAGTTGAGCGCTTTCAAAACCGCGTTTACTACAGCAATTATTGCCTGATTCACTTTAGTATGCAAATTATTTGCGCCTTATAAGTATAACACAACACAAAAAATGCTTTCAAATGGTCTTAGCCCCTTTAAGACGGTGAAAATATATGATGGTACACATGGGTAGTACTATTTACTTACAAAGGACGCAATAAAGCAGCAGGGAACGAGCCGCTTTGGTCACAGCGGGCTCACCAAAGGCTCACCATTGCCTCACCAAAGGCCTCGCCATTGCCTCACCAAAAGCCTCACCACAAGCTGACTACTGACCCTCGTTAGTTCCATTGTATTTCGCTCAAGAGACAAATCAAACAGAGGCGGACGAACCAAAGCTAACAGTGGCCTGCTCGCCACTAGACCAGTGCCGTATTTTCGGAAAACCAGAGTATGCTTCGGTCTCTGAAATTTTGCGGAGATTTTTTATACTTTTAGAAATCAGTACGATTAGTTTACAACGGCATGTGCTGTCAATCGAAGATGACTTTTATTTTACATAAATATTGTCCATTCGGCGATATGAAGATATGAAGTTTGCTAGCGCGTAAAAATAATATGTTCTGCCATATACGAGCTTTTGAGAAAAAAAAATTGAAATTCGCCTAATCATTTGTAAGTGTGCATGCAACATGATTGCACTGTTATTATTATTGCAACTAATGCAAGATAAACAAAGTAAAAAAATTGATATATTTGGGCAAAGGTATGTAAGTGAAGTACAGTCAGAACCACTTCTGATATCCAAAAGAATTGGTGGCCACCCATCCAATACCTGAATCTAACTCAATGTTACTTACCTTCGGTGGTCGGCGACTATTGGTTGGTCTGATTTGCGTATCCACCATGACAAACAGCTTCCTTCCTCTCTCGCAGGAACACAGATAGTTCACATGCCCAATTGTTCTAATCAGTTGATAGTGTTCTACTAAAGGCATATCGATATCTCAGCCCGTTAATCTCCAGGCATTATCAGCAGACTCTCTGCAGCAGAAGCGAACAATTCACAGACTTGAGGTTTCGACAACACCGTCTTTAACGACCCGGAAAATTGGTTTATGGCAAGAAATCAAGCGATCGACTCTACCCGGGAAATGAGATTTTCATTCGTACGCCTGTGACAATGTTCAATGTTGATTTAACACTCGGTTGAGCTGCTTAATGCGTAGGGCAACTAATTGATTATGCAACGTTTATAATATATGATTCCGAGCCCACAAATGACTTTAAGATAATTAAATTAAATAAATAATACAAGAATGTTTAGTTTTCAGTCGATTCGCCTCGGTTATATTCATTCGTGATATTGCCACATTAGTTAAATATAACTTTAGCGAGTCGCACAACAAAAGATTTTCTTTTCCACCCTCATTTTCAACCCTTAAGCTAACTACACAGGGATTAAGATTCAAGTTTATTTTCCAACATAACTTGATTTGGATTTAGAACTTGATTTACCCTGCGCTTAACAATGGCTGAGCTCGAGTAATCCCTTCTGGTAACAGAACTCAATTACTCGTAATAATTTCATTATTTCAGACATAGCGCGTCGCCTGGTCTGGATAATATATATATATATAGGCTCACGCAAACGCAATCCTATTATTGTTTCCTTCAGATCGCTAGCTACGTAGATTGCAATGTGCTAGGAATAGAACAGGAACTGAACCATGGTCTTTGTTTCAGCATAGGAAAGGAATTGGCCATTGCCGTTGACCCTCATGATGTCTTTAAAATCAATGATTAATGGAAGTGAAGTTTTGCCACATACCTGAACTTTTAGATATCATCTAATAGCAAGCGATGGTCAGACAAGTCTAAAGGAAACCCAAACAATATATTACTGGGCTCCAGGGATGAAACTGCACAAACGTGAGCTTTCTTAGCAAAGTTTTATTTCGCAAATAAATGGACATGTTAGAGATTCTGAGTTATATCACAACATGATTTGATCACTGTGACTCGAAGGTGCAAACATCTAATCATTAATCAATTTTCAAGATAACCAACTTTGTAAATATTGCCGAATGGCTTCTTACCAAGTTATTCCTCATGAGCCGCTTACAGTTGAGGAAAGCAACCCCTCAGTAACAGTTCTTAAGTGTGCATATCTAACATTGCCAATGATGATACCCAGCATTTGACTCACATAAAGCGCAAGTTTCAGTCCATAACGGTTTCCAATTACGCCGTTGTATTCACGTGGACGTCAAATTAATTAAATTTAACTTAAAGCATAATTGAATTTCATAATTATTTCACAAGCTGAAACACCCGCTGATTCTGAATGTGAGTTGAATTGATTTTGTAGGGAAGCAAATCACACCGACCAAATCTAATCAGAGTATAAGAAAACCTTTTATATGCCAATAACTTAGGATGCAATGTCAAAGTGAAATAGGTACCTATATAGTCACTACACAGAATTAATATATTTTGAATGGAAAACTTGTCTGCTGAATAGATGGGGGATCGTATTGTTAATATACGACGATATATTAATTAATTAGTTTAATTAGAGAGCGAGAGAAAGAGAGAGGGTGTGACTTCTTTTGGAGTCGGTATTAGAACTTGAAGCACGAGACTGATAAAAGGCCAGGTGGGAGAGGAGCACTAATGATCTCAGGTGCTCGAAATTGGCAAACAAGAATTTCCCGGAGGAGAGAGCTGCAATTTTCGACTGTGCACAAAACAACACCGTGCAAATGATTTCCGTTTTCTTCGTTTTCATTTCTCGTGTAAAATGACAAGAAGGTCACTGCTTATGGCTGCTAAATTTATGAGAGTACACTACGGTTAATGTATTTACAGATATTAGGAAATGTATGTCAATCAAGCTAGATTAATATATTCAGATTAAAAAGGGTATAGGTACACTTTTCCCTGCAAAAATCTCTCATATTTCACAAAAATGTAACGATAAATCGAATTCATGCGGAGGGAAATTTCGCATAGTCCAACAGAACTGTGGGATAATTAATGGGAATCCCTTGCGCAGTTTTGGTTCAAGCTTTAAACGCGTACTTTATCTAACAAGGATGATTTAATTTTGATGATCGATCAAAAGATAAAACTCCGAGCGTGATTTTGTATTGTACCTGCGCATGCCACCGTGTCCTCTCACGTGGAAACTAAGTGGCGTACGACGTACAAAAATCAAATTGATAACAATTTGAAATCTGCATTTTTCTATCGGAATTGTGAATAACAAACGTTATTCTCTGCCTCTCTCTCACCCTTTCGAATACAAATGAAAATCTATTAGATGATTTGTCACTGTTATACCCAGGCTGTTGTGCGGACGCCACACAAATTGCCACTACAATGCAGAGAGTACTCGCGAATACGTTGTTGCAGTACTGAACGCGTAGATTTTTGTTTTTAAGTCTTGTTTATGATCGAGGGTAATTAGCACTAATTGCTTTCTGATTGCGCCTTTCAAGTGGAAATTGTGTATCCAATTTTACTGGCACAAAAGCGTTCAAAAATTTATCGTGTCTCCAAAACAATGCTGGAACAATCGTAAAGAAAGAAAAGAGCATTTTTATGTTCCATGATTGAATTTGTAAGCTGTTTTTTTAGGAAGGAGAAAATTCATTCGTATCAAGAACAAAGAATCAATTATATGAAGATGTCATTCATTCGCATCGCCTGAAAACCATTCAGAAGAATAAAAAAACCTATTTGTCACGACTTGCTTTTCTTTTCTTCGAGTATAGAATAAAAATATCCTAGCAATATTTGAAACAATTTCTTTTACCAATCGTGGACGAGTCACCGAACGAAAACAATTTCTTTCACAAACAAAATCTTTCTCATTCTCTTTCCACAACTTTTCATTTCAGTTTTTTCTCCTTTAAGCTGCCTCTCAAACTCCGAGTTTCTCCATCTCCTCTAGGAAATCACCCACTTGCCGTTTTCTCGACATCTAGCGTGCACCTTCATACACCTCCATTAGGACGCCTAAATTGTCACTCGCTTCGCTTTCCTCAAATTAAAGGCTCTATATAATCAACATTGTGTAGCGCGGTTTTTTGAATGTAGAACTGTTGTGATGGGAATGTAGACCTCACTCTGACTTAGTGTCCCGATGTTTCCAAGGTCGTACCCTGAAGGGTGTACAAAGAACTCTGCCGACATGTCTGAACCCCTCTTGTAAACTACAAAACCACCACGAAAGAAATAAACCCGAAAATCTACAACAACCCATAAAACCATAGAAAAAAACTAATTATGCTCATTTTCAAAACGTTGCAAAATCGTTATTACAGCTAAAATGGCAGCTCATTAAATGGCCTTGAGAATTTGTGTTCATGTGTTCACGGTTTCATCTTATTAGCGTCTAGTTACAAACCTCAAAAACCACTAAAAAAGAACAAAACATCGACTCGACATTTTAACTTGGCTGCCTCGCTTCACGAGGATTGAACCCCAGTAACACCCCAGGCATCTTAACTTCCACGCAAGCCGAAAGCAATAACATAATTCTAACAACTTTACGTTACACGACTTACCTACACGTTCTATGTTCTAACGGCTGTTATTCGTTTCCTTTTACAGACACAACGACCTTCCGTGGAACATAAGGAAGTTTGTCCACAACCAACTGCGGGAATTCAACTTCAATTCGGACCTTAAGTCGATCACGCCGTGGTCAAAGAGTCCTTGGTCGCACACGGATCTGCTGCGACTGAAACAAGGGATGGTCGGGGGGCAGGTAAGTTACTCGCAGAACGAATTCGATTGCTTGTGGGATCTGCAACGCTTGCCTAGGGAAATAATCGAAACTTCCGAAACAGTTTATCGAGGTGATGTGGTTTGGAAATAGTGGCGAAGAGATAGGGTGTGCTAGGTGAGGCTTTGATAGGATTATTAGATCATTTCATTTTTGTGCTGTGGAAACTTTTGGGTCAACATTTGTTCAGGTCTGTTTGACAATGGTAAACCCCAATAAATAATGTAAAGGAATCGAAACTATTTTCATGAGATGTCAAAACTTTTCTTGGCAAGTCTCGTTGTGTATTGGAACGGGACGTGAAGCGTTATCATCATCAGACACTTAATTTTGAACAGTTGCAGGTGATCCGAAAAATGTCGCTAATTTTTTCGATTAGGAGAATTAGTTTGAGTTAAATGTTCCTTCACTTAAATACAATAGTAATACTAATGTAGCAATTGTTTCACATCGAATTGATTGATTGAAAATATTAAACGTTTACAACACATACGTTAAAAAAAATGGATATTTCCACTTTTCATATCGGAGATTTTTTTAAATTTAATACTTTTGATCTCAGCACGCATGCTTGTTACAGGTTGATGATTGTAGCCAGTTTATTGTGGGTTTATCGTTCTTACATATTACTTATAGCTTCTCAATGCTTCACCGAAGGCCGCTGAAGATGTCAGAACTTATTTCTCTGAAGCTGTCAGCGTAAACTCAATTGAATTGTCAGGAAAGCAAGTCCTATTCAGGACTAAAAACCCATCACTCCAAGAACTACAACAATCAAACCACTGCCAGCATCAACCTGAGCTCTAAAAACCTTCGGATATCAATCCAATAGCCGTCCTAATCTTTCAGGGAGCTTCTAATCCAGAAAACGCTACACTGACGCCACTGGTATACGGTCTAGTGGCAATCCACTGTAGCATTCGCCACGTATCGCTCGCAAATATATAGGCGGCATAGCCATAAAAACATCACGTTTTGCAATTCGAAGGGAAAGAAGTCTACACTTAAACGGCAAAAACCTTTTTTTACTTCCCCCCCTTCTCCCCATCGAGTGGTTTATTGGTGTTCTTGAGAAACAAAAGTAAATGAAAACGTGTGGTGTGTATCCTTTCGCATTCTGTGCGCTAGCTCTATGCGTTTGTTTGCCGATGTCGTTTTGCGCGTCGCGGAATCGTTTTAAATTAAGCTTCGCTCCAATTATTCTGTGTCTTTTTCTTTTATAGAAAGCGTTGCTGGTTTTGTTAGATGTCAGAGTGAATCGTGTAGGAGATTTGTACTTTGTGGAGTTCGAATTAAACGAATAGGAGCTAGATACACTAGTTATTTCTATTTTCAAATTAGCATCTGTAAATTTGTATTTGTGTGTAATATTCTGTAGAATCATAGAGAGCCTTCAGAAACTGGTGCAAATATTACTTAATACAAATTTCCTAACTTGAAATAGTTCTCGCGACTGAGTCACATTCGCAATGTTTATAAAACGTTTGCAATTAGCAAATTTTTTCATCCTAGGGACTAAAACCATTCGAGCGATAAGCGTATCGCTTCCAATGCTTCTATTTTTATAGCAAACTGTAAATAGTATTTTCCTAAATGCAAGTCGTGAGCCTTCTTGATGTAAACCATCGTTGGCATATATCTCGGTAGCCCTCATTTTGTGATATTTTGAGTTCCACAAATTAACCTGTATTTGAAATAAAAGTTTAAAATACATCATTGTCTAGCAGTATTCCAAATTCTACCATTTTCCTAAACTCACGGGATTCAATAATTAGCACAATCATAAAAAAGCAAAAGAAACATCATGGTGCAAGAAAGGTGATGAAATTACCCTTGTCTCTAACCACGTTGCAGCGGTTGCTTCCAGTGGAGTGCGGTGGCTTTGATACTGGGGGAAGCAACATTATAAAGATATAACATTATAACATTATAAACCTCACACTATGCGCACAAAGGGCGAATATAATCATTTTTTTTAAGTTATTTCTTCAGTACTCATTTTGAAAACTTTCGCCGCCAGGTGCCCTTACACCGAATGTGTATATTGGTAATTTTTGAAAGCACACACATTACGCCTGAAGAATGTACAAAATTCAAAATTCAGAACATTTTTATTCCATTGTAAGAACTTGTTAAAACTTTTCCAAATTCGATAAAAACGCAGCAACATGTTACGCACTTGGAAAAAACTAACTATTTACGAACTAACTAACTATATAAACTAACTATATGGTATGCACTCATCGGGTCGGGTGCAAAGAGTGTGCTTCCAAAACTTACTATAACGCACCATCAGTGCAAAGGCGCCCAATAGCGCTAGTTTACTAAGGAAACAGTGTTTCTCTTGCTTTCACGGACTGTACGCCACTGGCTGCTTCTTTCTAGAACTGAAACTCGCTGCTGTCTTTGTTCCAGTTCTGGGCAGCGTACGTGCCGTGCGAATCGCAGCACCTGAATGCCGTTCAGCTCACACTCGAGCAGATAGACTTGATTAAAAGATTGATTGACAAGTACTCACAACATCTGCAGTTCGCGTCTTCTGCTAACGGTAAGACATTTCTCGGCTACTAAACTTTATTGCACCCTTAGCGTCGGGTTTTCAGTGACCCGTTAAAATCCTATATCCGTTAGATTATTATTTGCTTAGCAACTACCAATCAGGTGCTGATATTTTTGTTTAACGGGCTGTCTAATTCGTTACATTCCATTGAAAACCGACACTTAGAAGGGTGTTAGAAGGGGGGTTAGATGGGGGGTGTTTTCATCTCGAATAAAAATAATTACACCTCGAATGAAAAACTCAATTCAATCGCTCATCCTTTCAAAGAGAAAAAGGTGATCGAAGCGTTTAATGGTATAAACACGTCTGACAGTTACCATTATGTCAATTTAGGGATTATTCACTATTAGACCATTGATTGAAAGACGAAATGATTCCTTTATCAAGATTTAAAGAAATTTGTGTACATTTCTATTTGCAAAGGTAAGACGTTACTTATTTCTATGATTCATTAATAACATTAAACAGGCTCGTTTAATTTAAATCGCTGTGGTAAAATAATATGACTACTTCAAAATGTTGTCCCCTACTTCCAAAAAAAAAAAACAGAAACGCTTTTAAAAAAGGCTGTATATCCAGCCGCTTAAATACATGCTCTGCCACACAACATTCAAATATATTCGAAACATTATTCACCGTTATTAAACCGAAATTTTGTGTGGTGACTCTTGTCGCACCACAAGTTTTGAAAATTAATCGACATCACCCGTGTTATCAAAACAAGCCTTTGGCATGCAAAAACAATCCATGGTGCACGTATTGTTGATTGTTGCCACATTCGTTGAACATCACCCTTGCGCTGGCATGTCGGGCTACGTGCGAGCAAACAATGTACGCCCGTGAACCGCTCATATCACATCATTATGTTCGTCTAATCAATTTACCCCTGGCTTAGTACACACCCATCAATTATCTACATCTACATGCCTGTTGCGGGGTAGGTAGATGCATTTGCAGTGGCGTACCTATCTTAGAGTTGTACTAATTGCGGTTATTTCCAACTGCATCTAGATAAATGTTAGTAAAATAAAAGGTAATATTTAAAGTATTGGGATATTCCATTCTGATATTTTTCTCTTTAATAATGTATTTGATTTTTGGGCCCTCTTTAAAGGCAGGCCTTAAGATTTTCGGATATCATAATTAAATTAGAAATACAGGAAATCTTTTTTTTTGCGTTTAAGGAACCTCTTTTATATTACAAGGATTAATACTTCCGACTTCGTTCAATAAATTTCAGGTAAACTCATTGAATTTAGTGTTGAACAATTTTTATTATAAAAATACTTTTCCATAACAGGAATTAAATTTTAAATCAAGTTGTTCTTATATCCGATGATAACCTTTTTTACGGAAAAGTACTCGTTTATATCTCAAATAGAAAGGAAAGGTTTTTCTCTAGAATTTCATTTCGAATGGGCCGTATGTCAACAAGCCTGGAGACAACTGCAAGCGTCGTCCTGGATATTGATGGAAATAATTTCTCATACAGAAGAAGTCCAGGAATGTATTGGCATATCTAAACCTAACAAAAGGGCTGAAATGATAAATGATTTACTACTAGAGTCTTCCGAATTACTCGTCAAATATTATTGTTATGACTTATATTTCAATTACACCTACTTCAAGACCCAATATTCAGTATGTTAGTGCAACTTTTTTTAGTTACCAAGCGTAGGAAAGCCACCAAAGAATTTAGTTCCATATCTAGAGTCTCTTTCACTCTGTATCTACATAAGACGTCACAAAGTGATTTTGCACCGGTAACTTGAAGATATTCAATGAAACAGCTTCAGAAATAACGAACCGTTTATCGTCAAAACCAAGATTAAAGTCATTTGAATTTTTATGAACAGTTAATTTTAAACTCGGCCTTCGGCCCCACTTAATTACATTAGTGAATGGCCAGTATCATAAGATTATCATCAGCAATCACTATACACATTTATTATCTCATTATGAGGCAACAGTTAATGCATTTTCTTGCAATGAATGTATTCAAAGCGTATGTCTAAAAATTGCATTTAACGAAACAAACCTCGCTGCCATCCGACAAGCTTTAACAATTCCCTACGAGGATTTCCATTTGTTTTAATGCCCGGCTTTCAAGCAAGTCACAATTAAAAACCTATTGTCGTTCAGTTTTAGGGTAACTGGTTCACGTTAAACGCTGATAAGTATATAAAGTGATTCTACCATACCCTAAGCTGAGATCCGTGAGATCTTTTAGCTTGGAAAATACATTTGCATCTCTGACGAGACTTAGGAAGATTGCATTTGTCCGAATACAAGCGCCACTAAAATTTAATTGTTGATTGCTGTGGACAGTTGAGTTTGAAGATAAACTTAAATTGCTACAAAGTGATAGTATTATTGCCTGCAGATTTAAATGCAATTTGAATATTTAAAATTAATATTTAGAATATTTAAAAAAACTTTTTCAAACTCCATTATCGAGCGCTTTGAAAGAATACTTTGCTATATGATAGTGAGTACCTTGTAGTACATTGCTGAGATATGTTCAAATCATAAATTATATTCTTGTAATTGTGATTGTAAATTATTTTAATGTCGTAAATTACAGAAAAAAATCTATCCTCACACTTGCATGATATTTTGCTAAGGTTATTGGGGATGTTTAAATAATAAGACATTATGTAAAACACATAATCACATAATTTCATAAAATTACTTTTTAAAAATTGCTTCAGAAGAATGTACGATTTTCTTGTAAAACATATAGACCAATCTATGATGAGTTTCAGGAAACTATTTCTGTGAAATGAGAACCTCAGACATGAAAATACAAACCTGACCGAAATCCAGGGCATTCGTTTACGAACAGAAAAAAGCATATCTATAGTTTTATTCATTAAATCAAATGTCCAATTTGTATATTAAATAAATACCGTGCCCCTTCAGCGCAGCTGGAAGAGCATCAGTGCGTAAAGGTGATCCAAAATTTGATTCCCCAAATATGCCGATATTTTTAGAGACGGCGATTATTGCCTGCGCTTTTTAAAATCAAACATCAATGCTGTTTATAAACACATGATTTCGGTGTATCCCACCCAATACGTTGTCACATCATAGACAGTATAGGGTTATCAAGTTCCTAGATTGTTTATA
>LVVV01432206.1:0-14243 GCA_001676325.1 Amphinemura sulcicollis
TAGTTCCCCCCCCCCCCTAGTAATTTGACGTCATATATTTGTGTACAGCAGGGCCTATTTCGTTGATGTTTTTGTTTTTCTATGTGTTTTATGTCTGATGTAATAGTACCTCAAGCGGGTGGAAAGATCTGCGATTATGTTAAGTACGTTTTTGAAGTTATGTTAACTGCTAAAAATATACATCGATGTCTGTTACTTATTTTATGAACATATGTATTGGTGGATATAATTATAAATTGATTGAAAGGTTGATGAAAAGCAGAAGGTCGAGTTATCATTTGGTTAGGAACTGACAAAACTTTATTAAACAATTTACATTTTTCCTACCGGCTTTAAAAATGAACTGGTATTCGGAAATACAATCCAGAAAACATTACCTAATAATTATTCGTGCATAGGTATTTCAATTTATTGGTTGTGGAAACAAGCGGCCCTAAATTGAAATAAAACCTTGTGTGCCATCCCTGCAACTTAAGCCCTTTTCTGTAACTATTTGGAATCACAACTCACGACACATCAATAACAGAAAGGTTAATGAAATTGCCAGGCTCTGACAAATTCCTATTATCTACATGCAATGGCTGCTCGAGAAATGCAGGGCACGTTTAAAAATTGACTTAAAGTCGATTCGTTTTTAATAGCATTAAACATGACAGTAATGCTGGTCCAACAGATTGCTTTGAAGTATTTGTAATAAGATAAAAAGGTATGGGCATTATCTAATTACGGAACTAATGTTTAAGAAAAACAAGGCGTTGACATCTTCTCGAGCCGAAATGTCTTCGATCTTGAGATGTGAATTCGCCAATCCGCAACGCTGTCACCGACCTGCAACAAAAGACGAGGGCGTCTAGTACAACGGAACAAACCAACCTAATGCTACAACTACCTTGATTTTCTTTCTTAAAATGGAAGTGAACAGATAAAACGGTGATTATATTATAGATTGAACATTCCAAAAGCAAGTTAGGTTATGAAAGGTGTTAGTCCGGAACCAGGATCCAAACAATAACAATGAATTCAGGACTTGCCATATTAATACACTTAGTTATGCCTCAATAGACTTCATAAAATATGTACATTCTAAAAACATCAATTATTAACCATGCCCTTAGGTGTTTCTACCACGGTAAAAAGTAACTACCAAACATAAGTTAAAAATCGATTTGCAGGAGAACACAAGATTGTTAATGTTCCATTTCCTTTTGTTACTTGACTCATTCTTCGAGTTTCAAAATGGTATCAAATTTTCCCCTTTGTGCTTCCTGCCTTGAAGCTTCCCAAAATTTGCCCAGCTTTTTGGCTTGCTAATTGCTATCCATATTAGAACCAACAAAGCCAGGAACTTTCTATTACTGTGGTGACCAACAGCGTAAGCTAAAATAAATGTGTTACGTATCTATGAAATTAGTAACATATACTATGAACTAACAGTAGTGCACTGGCATATTAGTGATAAGTGGTTGTTATCTTTCGTGCTCTGTTATTTTAAAAGTTACTTTCCTACAGCCTCCAAGCGACAACAGGGGTACAAATGGCATTTCTGCCAAGGCCGAGCTCATGAACCACCCACTGTCATGAGACGATAACGAGAAAGTCTAGCGAGGTGTGAAGATAAATGTACAACCTTGTTGGCGTCCCGCCCCCCGTCAGTGAGCTGCCGCCTTACCCGTGGCCGCGGGGGATGAACTGGTCGAGCTGGCCCGCGCCGCCCCTTTCTCCGACGCCGACCTACAACGAGAATACCTCCCTCCCCGAGCCGGACGCTTGCCACACTTGGCCAGGTCCGACTCGGAAGATTCTGAGCCGCTCGAGTCCCTCCTCGGCCGTTTTGAGCCAGAGGACGCTTTTTTCTCCTTGACAGGCGAACGGCTCTTTTTGCTTCGCTCCTTTCGGCTGCTGGATTTGTGGGAGGACCTATCCTTTGATCGACTGTCCCTGGATCTGTAAGAATTCCGTTCTCTCGACCGGCTCTCCCTGGATCTGTGAGACTCGCCAGTCTTCCGCCTGCTGGTGTGGCTGCCACTGTTCCGGCGATCGCTTTTCGAGCGGTGGCTCTCCCGACTGTGACTCCGCCGCGATCGCTTGCTCTCCTTGCTGCGACTGCGTTGCAGTCTCTTTCTGTCTCGGCTAGCGCTGCGCTTGGACGCCCGCCCGTCCCTGCTGCGGCTCCTTTTTCTCCTCCTGTTGTCCTTGGTTCGATCCCTACTCGGACTACGCCTCGTTCGCTTCTCCTTGCTCACGCTTCGATCTCGTTTCTCCCTCTTTTTCTCCTTTGCTTTTGCCTCTTTGCTGTCTAGCGTTTTCGACTTTGATTTGCCGCTACATTTCGCATCAGACTTTTTGCTCCTCTTTTCCTCACTGTACCCACGCTTCTTGCGCGAGCTTTTCTTTGTCCTGTCTTTAGAATGGCCGTTCTTTGAACGCTTTTTAGAACTGCGCTTGCTTTCGGAAGAGCTAGTTTTCACAGCCGACGAGCTAGAACCGGAAGAACTATCGGAATCACTTTTCGACGTCGTATCCACATCGTCTTCGGAGCTCGACTTTTCCTGCTTGACCTTCCCCGGCTCCACTTTCACCACGCCAGCGGATCGTCTGCCGCTGATGAGTTCGCACTTTATCTCCTTCTTTGCTTTGGAATGGAGCGAGTCTCTGCTCGCCAAGAACAGTTCTTCCGAGGCCTGGTGATCAGAGTGGTGCCTTGCATGGTCTTCAGGCTCCACTTTAATCCGAGTTCCTAAAAGTCATACATTTTCTCATCTCATTCCAAGCACGGCAGAGAGATGGGCCGATTGTTACGCTAATCGAAATTAATTTTAAGACCTGTGCTTTGCAAATTTCACAGCAGGTTTAAACAAATGAGAATCCAATGCAGTGCATTGGCCAACATTCTGCGAGGCAGTGAATCCAGTGGGAAGACTAAATCGGCCCATCGAGCGAACCCAAAGTGTCGAGCGCAGGTCAACTTACCATCGTACGCCAACGGCCGGCTATCTGATTGGTTGTTCTCTACCTGTCTCTCCTCTGCTTGGCTCTCTTCTGCCCTGTCCGCCAGCAGCCGCCTCTCTTGCTCTTTCTCCCTCTCCTCTTCCTCCCGCAGTCGCGCTTCGATCTCGCGCTCCGTCAGAGCAAACTCAGTCTTGCGCCGCTCAATCTGCTCCTGCAACACACGGAGAAAAGTGTCTCTTTCAGTGGTTGTTTTTTACCGCGGCCTTTGCAAAGCGACTTGAACTTCAGCTGTACAAATTTGATACTTTTGATATTCTATATAAATCAATTATTTCTCAGCCTGAAAGAATTGTCCAGACACTCCACGTTCAAGTTCATTTACAAGGAAGTTGTATTCATAGCCTTTTTCTATCCCTGCAGGAGCTGGCAGCAAAATAAAAATGCAGCTGTAGTTTTTAAAAATCAAGCAAAGTGCAAATCTGGAGCAACCAAGATGAGTCGAGGGACATGGTTGGAGATTGAGGATCCTCTTGTAAAAAGCAACAAGGTTCAACTTCCACCCGTTACCTGCAGTTCACGGTCTGAGTCTTCTTCGTCGCTGTCGGAAGACGCTGCACTCTCGTCGTTGCTGTTGTCCTCGTCGCTGTCGCCGTATATCCCCAACCCTGCGAGCGCACACTCAAGTTAGCACTCCACTCTCGACCCAATGCAACACACCCACCCCCAGCCATGTCCCCACAGAGACGAAAGAGGTTCCACTCGGCGAATTTGAACGTGACAAATAAAAACCCAGCAGCTGCCAAGACTTCTCAGAGGCTTCAGATTTCCAGCTTGAAGACACTCAGACTGCTTTTTGCAAACCAAAATTATTACCGTGTTATTTTGTTTTTAAAACGAGAGAATGTGAACTGTGCAATCTTGACAACACTGGTACATTTGAATGATTTGAAGTGGTCACAATATCCAGGGCAACTTTTCCATGTGATATTGGATGCAAAGGCCCCGTGAAATAAGATCCCTGCCTACACAGGCTCTATTGGCAGCCAGATGCCAAAGTTCTCAAAATCACAGACTGGATCCATTGCACTGCAATCCGTCTACTGAATCAGGCAATCAAAGCAAGATTGCCACAGATCTAAGAGGCTAATTGCCAATAATTGGTGAGAGTATCTCTAAATCAACTGTTAGGTACATTGATACCCTGTCCGTGATGAGGAACCAGCTTTGATTGGAAAAAGCCTCGACGCTACGACTGATGATGGGATGGTGTTTGGGAAGAGGTACAGATGAAAAGAAAACACATGTGGTGTAACTTGTTTGCTGCTGCCTTTCTCATTTTTGGAGTGCAGGGCTCAGATGTCACGCAACACATGTTTTCTAAAGCGACTTTGCTCACAGTTTGGAGCGCGTCGCGAGCATCCTTTCTCTACCGCTTCCCGAACGGCAGCCAAGATAGCAATTTGTCGGAAGGTGCAACTCACCCAGTTTCCCAGTCAACGACGCTAACGCTGGGGTCTTCCGAAGGTGCAATGCTGGAGCTTTGTCACAAATATAAACGTTTAGTACCAATACACTTTAAAGAGGAGCAATCAACACTCAACAGCCATCCTATCTTCTCTAGAACTTGAAACAATAAATTGCTTTTACACTTTAGAAAATCCTATACAAATTAAAAAGTGGAATCTTAATTAAGGATGCATTAAACTTTCTTGAAAAATACATTTTTAGCTCAAATGTAATGAAATACTAGCGTAAAAACAAAAATATTCAAATTTAACTCCGCTAGGTTTGCAGGTTGGAATGCTTTTTACTTTGGAGGTAACATGGAAGGTAAAATGGTGCAATGACATGTAACATCATGGCCAGAAAGTTCAAGGGATAAAGGTTTTGTAGTAACTAACATTAATACTTGCAATGAGATTGTAGTTGAAACTTTTTTAATATTTCAAGCAAAATCAGTTGAAAAATCAGTTTCTGGGGAATACCTTTTGCCTTGGCCTTAGCCAGCACTTCATGGGCCACAGATTCCATTTCCTCGGTTGTAACTTCGAGCAAAATCTCAGTTAGCATTCTCCGGACTCTCAGCATCTGAAACACCAGTCGGCTAGTGCGTAGGTTCTGATGCCTGTCAACAGGCTGGTGCCCGTCACAGCAATGTAGTTAACAAATACTTGCAGAGGTCAAACCACTGCGGCAACCTACCGTTTCTTGCGTGATTTCTTCGCGCGACTTGATCAGCTGCGGTTCGGGAACCTTAACCACCGTTCGGTGTGGGGATGCAGAAGGGCTATTTGCGTTCCGAAACCGTGTCTTCTTCTTGGAGAGCGCCATAGGCACAGCCGGGCTGACCGCTCCGCCGCCATCAGACTCTTCTGAATCACTCTCCTGGAAGCAGGGAAAACCATCAGTCCAAAGTATGGACACATGCTGTGAGATTGCTTACAACAGAACCATGAATTGATACATACAAATTTGCTTTTTTTTGGTACATGAGGCTCCCCATTGTTTTCCATTTCAGTCATTAAGAGATCCTCTTCTTCTTTTTTTTTTTGTAAATAAATCTCCCTCTCACGCATCTGCACATCTCTGTCTATCTTTCTCTGCTTTTCTCGTTCCATCTTTTCTAGTCCTTCTCTAATCCATGCAGGTAACTGTCGCCTCTTAGCAGCATCTATATCAAAACAAAGCCTTGTTTACATTCAAATTTATGTCATGTCATGCATAGGTATAAAATAATATTTGGTATGCTCAAACCTAGCGCTAGCATCGAATCATCATCTTCATCAGATTTGTCTATAGAATGGCTGCGCTCGTGTGATCGGTCATTGCGTTTTGACCACTCCTGGCGGTTGCCCCTTATAAACGGAGCCATACCCGAACCAGGTCCGGCACCAGCACTATTAGCATGCGGTCCGGTCGTCCAGTAACCTCCGACCATGACCTGATTGAATTCCGTTCCGCTGGCAGCAGTAGGGTTGGGGCTGTATGCAAACCCGGAAGCAGGAGGCACGAAGCCAGGGCTGCTAGTGCCGTATCCATACCCGGACCCAGGCAAGGTGGTCGCCTGCTTGGACAGGACAGCTGCCGGGTTTGGGGGAGGCACGCCGCCTGGAGGCGCACCGGCCGATCCCCAGCCCCAGGCACCCCACTGTTGTGGCCAATTGTTGTTCCACGGTCCAGGACCAGTCCAAGACGGGGGTGCTTCTTGGGAACCAGTCGAGTTAGAGTGCTCTTCCTTGTCCATTTCCATTGGTGCCTCACCACCCTCAATCTCACTGCTCTTTTCTTTGTCATCAGTCCTACCCAGCGGTGGCGGTGGAGGTGCCGCCGGCATTTGGTCCGCAGGGCAGGTGTCTTTCATTTGAATCCACTGCTGAGCCAAAGCGGCCCAGTCGACTGAAAGATTTCCCCAAAAACCCATAATTAGAATAGAACAACATAAACCAGAGTATTGAACCCCCATTTTTTGCGCCTTACTTTGATAGATTGAGCCTATCTATTTTTGTTAGATAAGAAATTAGTGAACTGTAGAACACAGCTGAAAACTCTTTCAATGACGACTTTAATTTAACAATTAAAGAACCCCAAATACATTTGCACCTACATTCAACATAGCTACTATCAAAAAAGGAACTATTTTAATGAAACATTGACCTACTAAACGAAAATCGAAAAGACATAAGGAACCAAAATGTGCAGACTGCAGATCTTCAGAAAGGAATTACTTCAGCATGATTCTATTAGGTCCCCATTTGCCAAGTTCGGTGAAAAACATGTTGATTGCTATAGCAATACAACATGTAAATGAGTGTACTCAGATTTTAAATTGTTGGTAAATTTTCTTTGGGCTTTTTATTGATGAATTCGCTCACTTCGTTCGTCAATGATTTTGGGGTTGGGAAAATGCCACAGACATGGGCCTTAGGCCCACCTAGGCTGTTGGGACTGTCTGGCAACTCACCCTGCTCGTGAGAGACATTCTGGTACGCTGAGGGGTTTAAAGCCCATTGTGAATACTGCTGATCGCCTTCGGACCACATTTGAGCACGTTTTCACCAGATCTGAGATGAATTTCGCATCCCAAACCCAAAACCTCACAGACAAATAGTTTCTGGCGAAGAACGACCGAACCAACACCTCCTACCACTAGTCCCCATCGATGCCAGAAACAGTGATACCACCACAGGCACATTTTCACACAAAAGTTTAGAAGGAAACGTATTTGTGTTCAGCGTTCTTGGTCAACACAACACACTAAATTTAGTTTAAATACTTATGATTTGCTATATATTTATATATGTCGAGTCGAAGTCACAATTGCTTAACTAAATATTTTTAGAGTAGTTGGCAATCTTAAGTTCTTGGTTCGAATCTTGAGCGGGTAACAAGAATTGACGATAATGGAGGTGTTGCGGAGAAGAGGTTATATTTTGATCAAATCTAGAGTTTGTTTTGCTTTTTCTTGCAGATTAAGGTAAGTTAGCATTAACAAGATATTTAAAATTTTAGAGAATAAATATTACTATGTTAAACTACTAATTATTACTTACAGCTCATCAGAGACAAAGTCTGTTGGGGGCACAGAGGAAACAGTGAGTCGAGGTGAAACTGTGGACGTAGATGAAATCCAAAGACACAGTAAACTGGCCGGAATTTGGTGGAATGAGCTTGGAGAAATGAAAGGATTGCATTCCATGAACAAGCTAAGGTGACATTCACTGGCAGTACTTGGGTGTACTTTGCTATCGCCACTGCCATCTAGTTATATCGACTTTGCTTCGTTACACTGTTTCAGAGTGCAACTGGTTCGGGATGGATTGGCAAACACAGGAAAAACAAATCCTGAGCTTATTGATAGTCCTGAGCCACTTTTAGGAGTTAAAATCCTTGAAGTAGGGTGTGGAGGTGGAATATTTGCAGAACCCCTTGCAAGGATCGGCGCCACAGTGACAGGAGTCGATGCGAGCCGCGATCTTATCAAGACAGCCCAGCTGCATGCCAGTCAGGATCGATGTTTGGAGAGCCGCTTGGAGTATATAAACGACACAATAGAAAACCACGCTATGTTTAACAAAGAATGTTACGATGCAGTGGTTGCATCAGAAGTTCTAGAGCACGTGTCTCAGAAGGACCTGTTCATTTCTTCTCTGACGGCAACTTTGAAACCGGGGGGCTCTGTTTTCATAACCACACTCAACAAAACATTCCCGGCGTGGGCAGGAGGGATCATCGCAGCTGAATACATTTTGCGCCTTTTACCCATCGGAACCCACGACTGGAACAAATTCATTTCCCCAAATGAAACTCAATGCCTTTTAGAAAAATGTAAGACCTCTCTCTCTATTGGGTAAATAGTGCTCCAAAAAGCCTGGATAATGCATGGGAAAAGATAAAGGAAGGATGCATTGTGCTTACCTACTCGCTGTAGAGAGCGAAGTCGCCATATGGAAGCCATGGTTGTAGCATTTATCACTAGTGGGAAAGTCACTTCCCATACCTTTTCCCATAAAATACGTAATTCATTATATCCAGCCATTTGGCACATGTTCCTTAATTACGTCCATAAAATACGTGTCTGTTTTGGTTTTGAAAATTAGTGCAATGCATTTAATTCTATTTTTTGTGGGGCTTTTTCTAGACAACTGCTCCACCGTGCTGGTGCATGGAATGCTGTACAACTTTGTCGCAAACGAATGGCACTGGATTTCCAGCAAGGCGATAAACTACGCTCTGCAAGCCGTTAAAAAGCCTCAAAGCCTAAATTAATCCAAACGCAAACAAGTAATGCAGATTTAGTTATCCTGCATGAACGCTGAAGTCATAATGTGGACGGGCGTTCACAAACTTCAGAACGCAACACGCATTGTGTACATTGTCTATACCAGTTGCTTGTAATAAAGATTGATTCATATTAACGTAACACAATATTTTATTTCATTTGCCATTAAGAACTAGGAACATACAAGCACATTGATATTTAAATACATGTTAGACCTACCCACCTACAAACAATAAGGCCATTAATTTCAGTATCAGAGCAATTAGCTCTTGAGCAGTGTGAACGTCTAGGTACCTTCGTACTCACTAAAACTTCGAACTAGAACAACTGGCATAAGTATAATAACTTTAACCCCCCCTAACATAAAAAATTAGATTGCATTTTTGAGAACGAAATTTAAACTACGGAATGGTAAATTGCTACGAAACAGTAAAGTTTACTATAAATAACAACTTCATATACTATTTACAATGCAACAACTTGAAAACGGCAGTAAATTTAACCGTCCACATACATAAATTTTCCTTCATAACTGTCAGCAATACAACATTGGAACAGATATATTAAAGAGGAAATAAATGT
This sequence comes from Amphinemura sulcicollis, assembly GCA_001676325.1. Classification (NCBI taxonomy): domain Eukaryota; kingdom Metazoa; phylum Arthropoda; class Insecta; order Plecoptera; family Nemouridae; genus Amphinemura; species Amphinemura sulcicollis. The sequence goes on from LVVV01432206.1 coordinate 9,311, forward strand.
GTGTAAATTAGCAAGGCTGACAGGTCCTTGGTGTCATCATTTTCCCAGGCAACACTTCAAAAACGCGGATCGCTAATCAAAATTAACATTCCTTGGGTCAAATCTTAGACGACAACTTTTCCATGAGCTTGGCGGCCTCGCCAGCTATCCTTTGCACGTCCTCGGAAGCCGTTATCAGTTGCCTGTCCAGGTATGCCTGGCTGTTCTCCTCGGCACGATCCAGGAAGTACCGGTAGTTGACCATGATGCCGCTGGAGTTGCCCAGACCTCGTGGACTCAAGTCGGCTCTCCAATTAACTCGCCACATGACGGCGCCGTTGCGCAGGTGGAAGTTGGCTGCGGAGAGACAAGGGACGCGAAAAATCAACTTGGGCATTACGATATCTTCATTGATATTTACATTGTTAAGTAGTGTGTCATAAGACTATGGTGTTTGAAAAGATGTGAAGATAGGACGTACATGGTTAGATAGTGTACCACAAGGCTGGATAGGGTTTGGGGAGAGGTAATGTCGGAAAGTATGCAAATTATTAGAGGTATAGAAGACGTTCGGAAGAACAAAAACTTTTGTAGCTGTTGCGTTTTTCACTTGTGGATGAAGAATCATTGCTTCATTTTCCAAAATGTTGGACAGTGCCAAGAAACTGGATCAATAATGATGTATCATGAAAAATAATGAAGAGGAAAGAGAGGTATGCAACCTTTCATCCTCAATTAAGTTGTGTACAACCTCTCCTTCCATTTCACATCATTATTTTATTTTCCTCGAGTTTCAGTTTACCTTGACAATAAAATTGAATTTCCTATCTTCAATCTTTCCCTGTGCACCATCCATCATTTTGCTTTTGAAAATTACCAACCATTTACTCAGGCAATTGATATTTGATTTTGGTAAATATTTATTGACGTGCAACATCACGAACCGACGTTGTCCAAGGCATATCCGCGTCGCTTCTCCAGGTAAAGGTAACGGACACACAGCCTCATCAGTGGCGTCTCCAGTAAGGCTACCAGCGCCGAGTCCTGAATCCAGCCGTTGGTCTTAAGCAGCCGGCGCAGCTCCACCCAAACATTTTCGCACGATAGGTGGCCAGCGATGCCCTCGACCTCCTTGGCAGTCAACAGGTCGTTGCTAGGCGCGCACTTCTCGGCATACTTCAGTCGGTCGACCAGCCACAGGTTGAACGTTGGCACAGGCGACAGGCTGGAGAATTTGTTGACCAAAGGGAACTCGGCTTGCAGTTCTTTGACAACTCGTTTTATTAGGTAATTTCCCAATTCGATTCCCTGCAAATGTCTTCATTGTCATATTTTTGAAATCTGCCTCGACAACACTATCATTAAGAAATATTCTGGCAAGGTTTTACTTTCTTCGAATACCCACTGACCTGAAGGCCTTTCTGCGTGGAAGTAATAGAGTAAAATATTGCTGCTTTCACACAGACAGGATCTTCTGTTTGTGTCGGAACAGTCAGTCCAGGGCAGCCAATTGGAGAGTCGACTGTAATATCACAAAAACGTTCTAGCAAACACTTCTCGACTTTCATCCAAAAGAATGTTGCATGCCAAAGTGTAGCTACCAGACAATCTGGAGGCGGCGGTGACAATCCTCTTCATGCTGCATGCAATCTCGTCGCTGAGCGCCGTATGCAAGACCACAAGCGGCTCGTCCGGCATGCTGCTATGCGTGTAGACAAAGCACCGCCTGTACGGACCCACGCGTCGCTTTAAGTCGGTCCAACTGCGCATAGGGTGTACAGCCTCATACTCCGAGATCTGGATGCAGGCAATGTTGGCCAAAATTGGGTCACGATACAAATGCATTATGCATTGATAGGAGATGCATGTACCTTTTGCAACATTTCACAAGGTGACCTCCACGTGACCCGCTCCAAGTTCAAAAAGCCAACAGTAAACCAGAGGGAAAGCATTTCTCTGAGTGCAACATTTAGTTGTTGCAATGGAACAAGAGTTGAGTTTGTGGCTGTGCTCTCTCCTATCAAAATCTGAAATAAAATGAATTGTTTAATTCCATCTGCACTTAGCCATTGGAACTTACAAAATGAATTGTTGAATTACAAAAATAAGAAACTATATAAAATTAAAACAATTATGATCAATATTACCAAGACATCTGTTCGCAAGTCAACTAGGAACTTGACTCCACGCTCAACTCTTCCCATATGACCGAAAAGCCAGGAATATTGAGGTGTTAGAAGATTTTTTAATCGATCCTCACATTTGATTAGTATTCGTTGGTCTTGTTCCTTCAAGTAGACAAAAAATTCATGTTATATAAATGCCAATCACCAACATACACTGCAGTACACATTAATTTTAATGATACCTACAAGCAAACTCACCCCTACTTCCACCCCTACCAGAGTCTTAGCAGCTGTGGAAATGCATTGATGGTCGACTGCGTAATTGCACGCTAATTCTTTTAAGAATCCATCCCTATGAGGCTTTAGAAGGCAATTATAAGCGACACACAAATTTTTCACCTTATTCTGCAAAATGAAAAATTAACCAAGGTTAGATATTTCTTAAATTTGAGTTTGAAAACAATGAAATACATAAACGTACAAACTAACCTCAACGAGCCAACTGCTAACATTAGTCTCCTTTAGTGCAAATATTTCCTTCAGCAAATTCTTAACACTTTGCTCATCATCTACAGTACTAGGTCTTCGTGATGGAGAGCTACACTGTGGTGCAAATATGTAATCATCCTGGTCACTGCTGTTTCTTGATTCCAAACTCGTTCCAACGAGACACTTGCTACTTCTCCGCATATTGAACAGGTGAGAAACAGATATATTTCTCTTTGGAACGTTACTAAGTGAAAATAAATGGTCTGATATACCTCCCCATACTTGGCAGACACTATAATGTCTTGGTTTTTTTGTTTGCAGTAATGATATTACCCTCCAGTTCAAATGCAGCTGCACCATTATTTTGATGCATAGGTCATTGAACTGTAAACAGAGGTAAATTCAAAGAATATTACAACAATTCGTTTAAGTTAAAGTATTTTTCATCTTGCTAACAATATCTACAATCAAAGTTGGTACTAGTCATGCTACACTAAAGATGAAGATAAGATTTCATTTGGTGCCATGCTATGAATGGTGGTCAAGTCACATGTTCATCAGATTTTGCAGCTTTTGAATGGACATGTAGTATTGATTTTCTCCCAGTGCCCCAAGCAGCAGCCTAGCACCTGCACATTCTCTACCAGTATACTCACCAGTTCAGTTGTAAACACTAGTCAGGGCAGTCAGAACAATGAAGAAGGCATTGAAATTTGTGAAAGGGAAATTAAACGACAAGAAAGAGCATGGAGGCAGTGGCTTGGGCCCTTTCTCCATGGAATTGCCCAGCCCAGGCACACCAGTAGACGAAGACCACTCCATGCCTGTGGATCATGCTTGGGGCTACTATGTCGACACAAGTGGCAAGGATAAGTCAGTAACAAAGCTGCACAAAGCAGCATGGCTAGGCAATCTAGACAAACTTAAAGTCAATCTGAAAAAAATCGATATCGATGCTGTCGACAAATCCAATAGGACACCGCTGCACCTGGCTTGCGCAAGCGGACACACGAATCTAGTCTGGTTTTTACTCAATAACAAAGCCAAAATGACAATTTGTGATAACGAAGGACGAACGCCATTCTTGAAAGCGATAGAGTGCGGCCACAAAGACATGGTCCAGTTGATGCTAGAGAAAGGCGTGGACATAACGACCGTCGATTACAGCGGCAATTCGGGCCTGCACATCGCTGCTAAGCGAGGCCTGTACGAGATATCACTGATCCTGCTCAAAGAGGGCGCTCACTTCGAAACCTCCAACATACTTGGTGAATTCCCGCTACACATCGCAACATACGGCGAACACAAAGACTTAGTCGAGCTGCTCGTACGCTATGGCTCCTCCGTCAATGTCGTCGACCGAGATCATCGCTCGCCTCTCATGTTCGCCGCCAAGAACGGCAACCTGCCACTTGTGCAGCTGTTTCTCTCGAAGGGCGCCCAGCGACGCGTGATGGACGCTCAGGACTGGACGGCCGAGGATTATGCATTGCATGGCAACCACCTGGACGTTGCTGCTGAGCTCAAGTCCCCAAGCCGTGGCGAGGACCTTGCTCCGCCTGACGCCATCTCGTTGGCCAGACGTTCAGCGTCGCCAGCCAACCGAAGCGCGAAAGACGTGGACAGCGACACTTGGGAGAGTCTGCCGTCGGAGGACAACGCTGCCAAGCCAGTGGCGTTCCGACGTTTCGTGCCGCCATCCTCGGAGGACGAGGCCAGCGAGGGGGAGGGCGTGATTCCGCCCCCGTGTCGGCCGCCACGCAGCTGGGAGCTGCTGACGTCGGGCGCGATGGACCCGGCTGAGCCGCGCCCCCGCTCGCTGCTGGCCCTCGGCTCGCTACGGGCCAAGCGCGAGAGCCTGGGCGAGAATGGAGAGTCGCCGAGCGGGCACAGCGAGATTGGCCAGGGGGATGCTGCTCAATGGGTTATGAGCCACAGCTTCAGCAAGCACGAGTCGCGTGGCGCCGCTGCGGGAGGGAGCTCCGCCTCCAAGGGCCGGGTGCCCAGCATCGAGCTGGACGGCCGGCAGCTCCAATTGGACGGTCGCACCGATTCGCTGGGCTCCGACAGCGAATGGGACAGCGATGGTAGCCTGCCGCTGGACAATGTCCCTGTGGCAACGGCGGGAGCCAAGCAGCGCTTGTTGCTCCGCGTGCCGCCTATTGATCTCAACGACGAGGACGCAGAACTCAGCAAGGAGTTGCAGCGTGAGCGCTCCGACAGTTCTCACGGCAACAGCAAGGGGTCTGGAAACTCACGCGGAAACAGTAAAGGTTCAGGGAACTCTCACAGCAACAGCAAGGCTTCCGGGAACTCCCACAGCAACAGCAAGGCTTCCG
>LVVV01432207.1:0-14264 GCA_001676325.1 Amphinemura sulcicollis
GGCCAAGGTCGGATCGGACTGGTGAATGTTGTTGTTCCAACTGAGTTGCGATAATGTATTATGCATCATTTTTACTGCCCATCACAAAAAATGACAGAATACCGCTGTCTCGCCGCACGTCACTCAGGATTTGGTACGCCGAGAAACCCGCAGTGGTCATAGTCTAGGCTAATGCCTGCCCAAGTCGCGATACAAACGCACCCTAGTAGCTGAGGGTAGTAATACTGAGGACTTTTAACTGCCCCATAAGGATGGAATATATGGTAAAGTTAATCTGTGGTTACACCATAAAAAAATTACCTTTAAACAAAATACTTGAAAATGAGAGCCTATAAATTAAATATTTAACTTCCAAGGAGCAAGGAGAGGAAGGCCATGTAAAGTATCTAGTGCCTACATGACAACACAAATTGCAAGTTGCTATCAATCAGAAATGTAAGACTCAGGGTGGAAACAGACAAAGGAAGTTAATGCTTCATGGCAGCTAATTCAGAGTCATTTAATTTAACGATTGATAGAATGAGTTGTAATGGTGATGGACTGCAGATCCTTGATCCTTGACCACGGATGGTCACCAGAAGTCACCAGTCACCACCAGCCAGGCCAATAGTCACCAGAAGAGGTGAAATCTTTCACGGCTGGGCTAAGAGATACTATCAGAACTGTGCACTAACTGGCACGCTAATTGTTTGTGTTATCAGATAGGTCCTAATTACTACTTAACATTAGCCTTGAAATACAAAAAAAATATGTCAAATTAACTACACACCATATGCGATTGGGGCTATCGTAGGAGTCAATGCGTCGCCTCTTGACATCACGGCCATTGGAGTTGGATCGCGATCGACTACGTGAATGATGCCTGCGTCGCGCTGAGCGTGGCATCTGAAAAAAAGAGATATGGTCAGGCAATGGTGAGAAATAGTGAGCACATTCTTGGAAATTGGTAGGTGCTAGGCCTACTTTGCTAAATCAATGAATGTATTTGCATTTGCAGAACAAAAGATTATTGATGAATGAGGAATTAGCCAGTGTAACTAAATTTGAACAATGTGCTTTCATGTACAGAAGTCACCTTCACTTACAAGCCAGATACTCATTTATTGTGAAATAGCTTTGGCGGTCAACTCGTGGCTTATCGTCCTCCTTGCCATTGATTTTGGTAACAAGCAGTCTGCTGTAGACCTACATAACCTGAGTTTATTGTTGAAATTGATTAAAACCCCCGTATATTTATCTTGGATGTAAATACGGAAGACCTCTTAAAAGCTTAGTTTTGTACAGAAAGGACTGTGTTGGACAACGATTCTATTTTTTATTCTGAAAATTGAAGGAAGGTGTTTGGATATCGCCATTTTGAAGTCCCAGCGTCGCGCCCGTGACGCTAGCAGCGATCCACGTTACGCCACAAATTGACAATATGTATTCAATCTAAAAACATATAATGCTGTTAAAATAGTATCTTACGGTTTTTACGTTGGTCTGGAAGGTTATTTTATCCCAAAAGAACTCAAAAACGGTAGCAACACTGGACACAAAAGAATCGTCTGGTCTCAGTAGGCTCACGAACATTGAACCGATAAATCAATATGGCGGCCACTAGTGCTGCCGCTGCGACCAAATAGTTTCCGCATTCGCCGGTAGACTGCTCCAGCCAATTTCAAACATTCAAATTTCCGTGATCAATACTCAGTGAGAATTTTAAAACAGCATGTAAACACTTTTTATTTTTGCGATTTATTTAAAAAATAGAAAAACAGCCTCAAAGTTTGACTTCTGACCAAAGTTTTCAGCGAACGATGTTCTTTGTTAGTTTATTTTGTTGTTTTATTTTCGCCGATGGGATTGGCGGGAAAGGATAAAAATATGTCAACGCGTACATTCAATTCAAACATGAAAACAACATAGGAAATCTGATTGGCAATTTTTGTTGCGCATTGTTATTGCAGCAGTATTTTTCGAAATCGATATGCGTTGCCAAAAATTCCGTGCCGTGTCGGTGTACCGCCATTGAAGCGCCATACATTTGTCGACGTTTTCTTCGCACATTATTGGCCACTTTGCTACCCTCCTCATTTACTACGCTGAGATTTATTAATCGTATCGAGACGAGCTCTAATTGGCATGACATTTTAAAACACTCCAGTCCAGAGTGGCACAGCGGTAGCACGTGACTCTTCCACTGGCCGGCTCCCTGAAAACGCGGCTGCACACAGCGCCTGCCCAGCGCTAACACACTCACACAATCAATACTGGAGTGTCCGCGAGTCTTTCCCGCAAGGAGAGTGCCACGAGCTCTGTAGCACTATGGCTCCCACCGAGAGTCGACGTTGTGCCGTATAGGAGGGTCACCCGCTGGTTCTTCTGGACATATCCAGAGATCCAGGCGTTTCTATAATCACACCAGAGATGCACGAAACCTGCGTTTTTCGGTGACATCAATATCAAGATCAAGAGATAGTTTCAGAATCCGTAAATATAAGAATAATCACGGTTATACTGACCGACATCACGCGAGTAGAAGCATTTCTGTTCACTCGAATTTTCATTTTTTCGTAACACGCGCAATGTCCAGCATCGGGATCACGTCACAAAAGCCGGAAGTCTTCAGTGTCTCGAACGAGGGTGTCAAGATTGCGACCGAGAAAGTTGAAACACGTGTCGGCGATGGGGTGTCTGCCGCAGTCAGTGCAGCGGGCGACTCGAAATCGGGCGAAAACGGCACGGAACTGCCTCCACGAGGCGCGGCCGCCGAGAAAGAGGTCGAGACTAGTCCCCTTTTGCATTTCCAGCAAATGCCGCCACATTTGCAATTCAATCCGTACATTTTCACCGGGTACCGACCGCTCCTGAACTTCTGGGGCTGCATTCACAGTCTGTTTTACATACATAATGAAACCATAAACATCTTGACACATGGTAAGTCCTATCACTTGCGAATTTTATGTTATTTTATAGGCATATACTGCCCGGCAGTTAAATTAACGATAGACACTATAGCAGATTAATTAAAGCGAATAGCTTTACCATGTTCGTACATTAAATAAATGAATTAAATTTAAATGCGAATTTCACGCACGAAAATTAACAACCGGATTGGATGCCCTCACGGCCGGTGTTGCAAAAAGATCGATTTTGTGACCGCCGACGGGCGCATTGCACAAAATTTGGAAATGGTGCACTCCACAAACAATAGATATCTATCTGCCATTGTACAATCGCCGTCGCCTATGCCAACGTCCCATACAATGGAGAACTGGCCATTGGATCCACATATTATTCTGGATTGGTATGCCGCCTATAGCATTGTCGGTATGGAGTATGTGGTATGTGTAACTATAGTTCAGTGTTCGATATTTTGAGCATCAAATATTAACTAGAGGGACAATACCCGACACTCGCACAGGTCAGTGGGTGGATTTCGGAATCATGTATTTAGGTAGGTAGGAAGGTAGGTACATGAAATATGAATTATGTAACACTTTCAGCAGCTGCTGGCGCCGGCTAGTCTAACGTCCAGAAAGCTTGGAATTAAAAAGAACTCGATCGTCATGAAAATATGGTTTTTATTCCTCGAAACGATTCGTTCGGACTCAATTGTATAGCACTCACGATCGCGTTGATTGATTTCGCTTCATGGCAAAAAAATATATATGTGAGATAGAGTAGCGTCGAAAGAATTCCGACATCTCTGGATAATGATTTACTGGCACCACCCACCCCCTCGTGGGGCACAAAGTAAGCTTTATTGAGCCAAATAGCAGAAGGAAAAAGATGGAAAGTTTCGGTTATAGTGTGGGTCAAGATTATTGATCCAATGCCTACATAGAAGGCAAGAAAGTTATAATAATAGGCGAACTTGTATCCAATGCTATACGGCCAATTTTGCGTTTATAGGAGAGCCCCTTATCGATCGACATTTGAAATAATTTCGTGATTTTGATGAATTGAAGCCTGTGAGTGACGTATGATGATGTCCCTTGATTTCATCCGATCCGATAACGACACCTCCCTGCTTCCATTGTGCGAAAAGTCGAAACCTCCTCAAACTGCCGGCTTTTGAAAGCAGCAAAGCAAACTCACTTGACGGCACAATCATTGCAACCGCTTTCGACATTGAATGCAAGGAGATTCAGTTTGGCTTCCGCAAATCAATACAACTGCAGTTACATATACCACTAATACCGCTTTTAGTGAAACCCAACTCACAATAGGCATGATCATTTCACCGTGGCATGCAGAAGTCATTTGTCATTCTGTATAAACACTGATTACATAGCAAATACGGCAAGAAATCTATTTAAATTATCTTTGATTACAAATAGATGCATTGTATATTTTCAAATTGCAACATTTTTCACACAATCTTCATTGAAATGACAATTCCATACTTGAATCAGAGAGGTAAAGTTTAGGTCCGACGGACGGGGAAGTTTAGGTGTATATAATTCATGATAAAAGGAAAGTCGTGTAGTTTTCGAATACTGCGACTGGGTTTGCGACCCATCCCTTAAGTGGGTGCTAATAATTTATTATCAAAACACCCCATTGGAAGTCGGTCGAGTGCATTTCATAATCAATCAGCCAGAGAGCAAATCTAATTCTTTAACTGTGGAAACAAAAGGGATTGCAAGCTTCAATGTCCACTTTTGAATCTCAACCAAACAGAATATTTCCTGCGAAAAACGTCCGTAAAGCTGTGGAACTTTGAAATGTTTAAACATTAAAACATAATTACAACCGCCGAGGAAATCCATAAAGGTCACACTTTCCCACCCCCGTCACCCCACCCCTCAATTTGCTCACTGTGTAGCTTCTGCCCCAAATCCTGTACCTAAATGTACAAAATCCTAAAGCAAGACCAAGACCAAATGCTTAGCATATTTTATATTTTCCTAGTTACAAGTAACTTAAAGGCTATAATAGAGCTCCAAACAAAAACTCTGTTTCAAATTTCTTTGTTGTAAATTTAGCGTTTCTCCATAATAATTCCATATGTTTGATATAATTTTTCATCATGGATTTTTATACTGCATAAAATTCTTGTCTCAGGCTCGAATAAACTTCGCGAAAAGAAGACATCGAGCACAATAGAGCTCATTAGAGCCGGTAGCCGAGTGCCATAGGAGTGGGACGTGACATAAGACAGGAGGCTCAGTGTTTTGAGAAGATTGATTATCACTCGAAATCTTCCAGTGGCTGCTGGGACACGAGAGCAACTCAAGTATCGGAGAATTGAACCACTGTCCCACACCAATAACACTCGACAGTCGACGCCGTCGCCAGGGCTTTTTATTTTTACCAAGCAGGAATCGCTTTTACAGACATTTTCTTTCACGCGATCTCTCGATTCCGAATCGATTTAATCGCGATATTGTGATTACTTGTCTGGGTAGCGACCACACGGCGACAACAGAAACCCGAGTTTTGTTTTAAGACCAAGTCCCCAAGGAGTTTGGAAGGTTTTCAGTTGTAATTTCCAGCTCTAGGGATGGGCTCAGTATTTTGACACAGCAAGGCCTCATAATTGTTGGTAATCCAGACCTCTTTCCGAAATATAATCATATTAAGGCGGATAGGAAAATTCTGGATTGTGTTTGTCTCCTGCTTTCCATGCTTGCTTTCCATGCTTTTCTTTAAAAGAACATGAAATCGAAGAAAAGGCGATGCTCATACGAAATGCGTAGCCAATGAGTTTTGTCTGTTCACAATATGATGACAAAATTGGCGATTCGTATTTCAGTCGCCAATCGCTTTGGCACGTGAAAAAGTTACTATCAGTGTGGAATCGAAAGTTTACAATTTTAAACCTGTCATTAAAAACAAACAGGGTGTGATAACGTTTAAGCCCCCTTTACTACTCGAATATAAAAATGGTGTAATCCTTGACCCATTAGCTGTTAAAACGCCATTGCCATTATTATGCCGAGGCAATCATCTTTTCGCTGCTGCACACTTATTAGTTCTTAGTAATGTCAGTGTCCGAAAATGAAATAATCTACGAAAGGGCATGCATCCAGGTGCAATGGAATACAGTGCAAATAAATAAATAGATAAATATGTCTAAAGCGGCGATATTTCGCTCCCCAAAAAAAGCCAGTTCAAAACTTCCTTTGTCCGGTCTGGGTGCTTGAGGGGTTAGGAAAGGGGTACCGCCCCACTTACACTAGTAAAATATTAACCATCTACGTGTTGATAGAATACTTAGTAATTTATACAAACATATCCAATATCTCTATGGGTCGTTAGCGACTGTATTTAACATTAATATTTAATGGCTGTTGGTATTGACATTTGACCATAGCGCTGGAATTCCTGTTAGTAGTACCTTAGAGTAACATATGGGTTAGGGTAGTACCTTTAACCACCTCCTTATCCTTTGGCGCTTATGACCCCAACCCAACATGTCTAGGTTGTAGGGATGCCTTAGAACGACAAGTGGGAAATTGAAAAGCAAATATCTTCAATTATTGTTGTCATTGGCGGCCAGCCAAAGACTGCACAGAAAGAGCATTTCATATCTCTGAGGGACTGAATGTAAGGACTAAGGATTGGGTTGGATATACCGCCCTCTAATCTGTCAGTAAATACTGTTCCAGATGGACAACCACTACAAGCCTGTGCTCTTTTTCACGCCATTAGGTGTGCCAATCGTGTATATCCTGACCACGGTTCCCGGCCTGATGCCATGGGGCAAGATCGACTCCTGGTTCCTCCCGTGGTGTCACATCGTGGGGGCAGTCGCCCCGTGGGTTGGCAGCTTCACCTACCACTTATTCATGAATCTGGAGCGAGGAGAAGCCATCTACTACAGGCTCTTGCAGCTTGACATGCTTGGCATATGGATAAGCCAAAGTTTTGGTACAGCATAATTATTAACTTTGCTTTACATCTTTCTATTGTATCGTGCTGTTTTTGTTTTCAAATTTGGTATTCTCATGCCTTGCTTGTTACACTTCAGTTATGGCATCGTCTTCCTAACTGTGCCGGCCAGTTCAAATGCTTCTTAAATGTTCTGCATGGTTTTGTCTCTTGCTGGTAATCCCACATTTTAATGAACCATTTATAGTATGCTACAAGTACCTACTGGCTACTATATCAAAAGAAAAACTTGTTTTTTAGTTGGAAGCCAAGCAAAGCATTTTTTTTAAAGTTAGTTCATTAAAAATATTTTCCTTTTTATTTCTTGGTCTTTAATGGAGATAAAGTTCAAAACTTTCGGCAAGGAAGTAATACCTGCTTTTTATAAATACTACTGGAATGTTGCAGAATGGTTTCATTGTTAATCGTTAGTAGGTACTCATCTGCAATTAATAAGTGCCATCAGATCTGACGGCTAGAAGGTGCCTACCTACCGGAATATATCCCAACAAATAATAATGGTTTCATCGACCTACTCATATGAAAAATTATGAAAATCGAATCATGAATTTCTACTAGATGGCTATTTTTAATCTGCAGAAGGTTATCCTTTCTAGTTTAGAAAATTTCCAAAACTGCCATCTAACAATTTGGAGCTGTCAATGGGACCAACATCTGTGCTCAGTTGGCGACAGAGCAGCTAATGAAAATGTTAACCTTCCCTGGACTAGTTTGGTCCATGTTGCCACCGCCTGGGCCTGGCTACTTGCGTTGGCCGTCTGTTTAATGATTGCCGTCGAGTCTTGCTGTGTGTGTGTCGTCTGCTTGTGAGGCCCGTCGTTGCTAGTGATGTTGTATGCTGTGCAGGCGCTCTGCCCATGGTGGCAGCATCTGTGTACTGCCTCCCCTGGCCTTCCCGCTGGTTCATCTTAACCTCTTACTGCCTGCTCTCAATCTGGGGACTCTACAAGGTAACGCAACACCTCACCATCGCACCCACGGCAATGATCCTATCTCGTCTCACCTATGTCGTAGCTGCATGAATATGTTGTTCGTGTTGTGCACTTTGTGATCGTTTTGAATTAGTGCACTGGCTTATTTGTTCACAATTGCTTTACAAAGTTCATCTTTTTATGGTCTAGTGAGTTGAAGATCAATAATTGCAGAAAAGCACAAGAATTCTGCCAGCTAGCTTTTACATCACTCAAGGAGTTTTTTACTCTCATATCTTTGTAATCGCCACATTAACTTCACGGTTTTTGCTACACATAATTTGGAACGAGCAGGTATTTTAATACCTACCTAAGTACCTTTAATGCATGAAAAATATTTGCATACTTATACCAAATAGGTAAACAGTCAACAAACCCCGGATAGAACCTTCTATTAACTCTTTCATTATTTGCTTTACTTTTTAGTAGATTTTTTTACTCAAGCTATTTTATTTTTAACCTTTTTGCAACTCAACTCCTGACAGAGATTTTTTTGTGACATCTACTTCACATAGTGCTGGCTAAATTAGATTAAAACGTTTCTTTCTATACTAATATTATTTTATCATCAATATTCAGGTTGCATAGCTAGTGTCCAACACCGAGATTAGTCGAGTCCTTAAAAAATGAATATACACAGGGAATTCACCAAAGAATCTGGTAAATACTAGAGATGATACATTTGGATTTCTTGTGTTTCAGGCTTTGACAGCTTGGTCGCCATGGGAAAGAAGACTTTGCTTTGCCCTGCCGTTCATCATGCGATTTGTGCTCTGCGGCCTGCGATATGTTTCCATCGGCGGGGGCGATCCTGACGCATTCCTCGACGTCATTTTGCAGGTGAGACATTAACCACTTGCAGCGTGATATTCCATGTGAAACACCAATTCTGGTTAACGGATTTTGAACCTCAAATTTAATACGTTGTGAATTTCTTGCATTGCATTCATCAAGGACAGGACCAGTTTCTTACATTGAGAGCCTGATCGATAAATGACCAAAAACACAATAAACTCCATGGATTAGCAGTGGATTACAGAGTATTTTCATCACTGCAAGCACTCTTTTATGCCAAGCAGTAATTACCTAGTGAAGAAAATCCTTTCCCTTCTGTTTACGGTTTTTATTGATTACACATTATCTACAGGATGTGGTGGGAATTAATTACATAATTCCTTTCATTTCAAATGGTGCTAATTCTAACTCTATGAAAAGCTATGTGCATTGATGGTTAAAGTGTTGTTTCCGTGCCTGCCCTAGGACTGGGTGGCTGCATTTGGAGGGGCCATCGGTGCAATGCACATCCCTGAAAAGTGGTTTCCCGGTACAGTGGACATGTACCTCAACTCTCACAACATCATGCACGTCCTGGTGGTGACGGCCGTCTACTTCATGCATCAAGCCACCGTCAAGGACTTGCTGTGGATGGCGCGTGTGGAATGCCACGCAGGGGAGGTGCTCGGGCAAGGAGGCCTATCCCCCGTCCACATGGAACTCTGAGTCGTTGCGTTTGAAAATGTGGCCACGTCAAGCAAATCACATTCCTTCTTCATTCTGTCTCTTATCTCTTGATGAAGTTGCTCTGGTCAGAAGGAATTTGAAAAGTCAGTTAAATTAATATTCACTTACACGGACACCTAACCAGGATTAGGAGTAATCTTTGAACTTTAATTATTTTGATAGTTAAAAATGTTAATAAAATAATGAGGTAGGTACCTAGCGAAAAAGGATCGACGATCTCGCGAAACGATTTCTTTGAAGTATCCTATTAAGCGGAAATTTTTAAGGACGATGATCTAGAAGTAGTGACTGAGTATACCACAGTCCAGTGATAAACTAGGTTGATCTTTATTATCTGTGATGATTTTTGCTTGTCTTAAGTTTTAACTACCTACCACTAACCATTAAAAGGGTAGGAAATCTTTGCATCACCAGTATTTTAAAAGTACAGCTGTACTTCTACCTACTTTTTAGCATAAGTAGAAGAGTTTGAGAACTGTGTTATACCAGTCCATGTGGTGCAGGGGACTGTTGTTGAAGAATGGTGCTAGCGGAGTGATGCAATTGTTGCGATTAGCATAACATTGTTGGCCTTTAATGGATAGATGAAATTAGATCTATTCGCATCATGTGTCCATTAGTAAAATACTAATTATTCAACTCGGGCATATGAAACAAACGAATCAAGTACAAGTTTTATTTCCTGATTACTGCTTAGCCAAATAATTCTTGATATTTGCAGTCAAAGAAAGGTTAAACATTTTCTCAACCTAATCAACACCTTTTCAGAGCAATAAAATAATGGTAACTGCTGCTCATTTTAGACTTACTGGATGGGACAAATCCACAATCTCACTTAGGTATTAGAAAATATGTTTATACCTACTGATATGCATTATTTATATTGCTTAGAAATTAGAAATTAAGTATTATTTTTATCATTAATATTTCATATCTATTAAAATTTTCCAAAGTCTATAATAACATTAATTATAGCAGCTAGCCTAATAAGTAACAGGTAACGAGTAAATCATCTCGGTATCTAAACAGAGAGCAATTGTTTCTATTTTAATGTAGAAAAGTTAGTGCTCTGCTCTAGTACAATTTGAGAGTAATAAATTAAAATATAATACATTTATATTTCAATTTGAACATATCTTGCTAGTATCTGGCACGCATTTTTGAAGACAACCCATTGGCTTTCTGAGAGTGAGAATGTAAAAAAAACTCACATACACACACTGCTACTGTTATTGCTAACTTCATGCTGACATTCATATGTCAATGAAATATTGAGAAAATAGTTATTTTAGTTAAAGATCTCTAAGTTCATCCAATGAAATGAAGCTTGAAATAATTCTGCCTGATGATATTAGGCAGGGGCGTGGACTTGGATTAACTTTGAACGCTGCTTGGTTCCGCAACGAAGTCACTAGCGGAATGGTGAGGGGCACATTTGAGTAACCAACTTGATTGCCTTTTACCCGATCCAACAAGAAATTTACAGTTTAGAATTGTTGGAATGTAGAAATGGTTATGGAATGCATAAAAATGTAATGATACCAAAAAATGAACTATACCTCAACTTGTCACACCAAAAAACTGTATTTATCCATCACTAGCTAGTGTGCGATCCAAAATGTTTTGTACACACTTTTCTGCTGAACGACGGGAGCCTCATTCTGACCTATAATTACTTGTGGTGTTCATTTCGTTTCGATGACTAGTGCCACTGCCACAGAGATTTGAAATTAAAACTCAATATGCAAGAAAACAGTCCTGTGCCTGCAGCAGTGAAATGATCATAATAAGTACATAGGAAAATTCCACATGGAATCAAACATTGGCCTTCCTTCTAAAGCTTTTGCAAACAGAGCCAATAGTCCATCCATCGTGCTGCTGCTTGAAGTCTACGCCCCTGGTTGCCAGGTTTTCTGGTAGATTTCTGGTATTTTCTGGAAACTAGCGTGTTACCTGCTCATTCGAAGGCTGCATTCTAAGCTAGAACATTTTGCAAGGCAGACCAATGTAGGCCTAGTTGATGCACAATAATAGTGCAAAGAATTCTTAAAGCTTGTGCTGTTTCTAATTTAGACGCTAATGATAATATTATATATTATAGGGTTTTTGTCGACTGCATTGTTAAAATTGTTACTTAATTTAACTAATTATAGCCACTATTTCATTGTGAGATTGGGAACAATTAAAATAATAAAAAATAAAATTACTTTCGTCTTTGGTAAGCAGCCCATCTCAATTAATTACTGGGGTCTGTGCACACTGAGCGGAGGCCCAGATTTTGAGTGCCCATTCAGCGGTGTGCGGCGGGTTCTACTGGGGAAGCAATTCAAGGTAGGTATCTGCACACGATCAACATGATGGAGTCAATAATAGTGCAATAGCCAATGAAATAACATACCTATTTTATATCTTTGGCAATTCATTGCAGTGATTTTTGTGAACCCAATATGTAGATTGTGTGAAGGTACCTTGGAGTTGTAGAACCCACCGCAGGATACTGTGTCCATTGTTGTTATGGCTGGCGCCAGGTGAGGCTTATGCTTTCAATTGAGCGAAAGCCCAAATTTCAAAAGTTATTCAGCAATTAGCCAAATAACTAGTCAATATTTCTTATGAACAACAATTATTAAGAGCTAATGAATCATCTCTAATAGAAGTTTTAACCCATCGACATTTTCAGTGAGATTGGAAATCTGAATGTTTTTTGTAATGACAGAAGAAAAATAAATTCTAACGTAACTTGTATGCATTAAGTTGTCGACTGATTTTTAAGGGTTCTTTGAAAATAACAGGCAAATCCTGTACTCCAAACTGAGTGCCCTCATCTTTTGTTTACCCCTTAGGTCAATGGTTGGCAAACTGCAGCTCGCGAGCCACATGCGGCTCTTTGGCCCTTCGAGTGTGGCTGTTCCACAAAACAACGCGTGATGGCCATGCGCAGAAATCGGTTTTACACCTTTGATGTTGTTAAAAATTCTCTTAATACTATAGCGTAACAGAATTAAATATTTCTCCCTCACATATATGTGAACTTAGTTCACAGCACAAGTGGCCTGCTTTGAATGACCTGCAGAAGGAAGACTTGTTGATTTTAAACTCCTGAAATAGTATTCCTGAGTGATAATCAACTGAAAAAAAAAAATTATAAGCATTTGCTTTTTAGCACTTATAGTGTTGGAAGGGGTTGACTGCAAAAGCCTGCCAGCAAAGGCCAACTTTTTGACATTATTCTCAAGCCCAGCAAACGAAAAAAAACGATTGCAACAAACCTTCCTTGCAAAGACAAGAAATTATTTACTGGTTTAAAACATTGCTTCAATTCACCGTAGCAAAATATTAACAACTTTAACAACGGAAATAAATACACATTATTCCCTCAATACCAGATGACAATCTCATCTTAGTTAAAAACTGGAAAACAGACAGCAACATTTTTACTGCAGTGCAGAGTTATAAGAATCAAGTCCGGGATTACAAGCCTAAAATTTAGCACCAAGAAGTCAGGCTGGGGAAATTAGAGCGCCATTTAAAATTTGAATTATGGTACAGTTTTTGCAGCTAAAATGCAGCACATAGAAGTCAGAGTGAATGGAGCCTTGGGGAAAAATAGAGCTCCATTTAAAGGTTATATCACAGATATAAAGTTTGTTATATGTAATGTTTGAAAAATTTGGCTCCCAAATCAATCATTTAAGTCAATCATTTTAAAGTTGGTATTTGGATCAGTAAATTAATGAGTTTCCCTACCACTGCCCAAGGTAAAAAAATCTACGCTTACGAAGTGCTACCGGGGCGGAAGAAAGACACGATTTTAATAACTTGATTATGTAAGAAGAAGACAAACCTGATTTGAAGCATTTGTTATGTATTTGTTTGGAAACCAACAAACTTGACGAAGATCTCCAAGTCGGAAAATTTATTAATATTTATAGTACATTAGATCATCAGTTAAATCTTTACAATATAATATTATATTACCTAGCATGTACAACTATGTACATTCATTCCCAGCATACCTATAAACATCCACGAGGGAACATACAAAATATAGACAACTATTACATTTATAATTGCCCACGGCTTCAGCCTGTGACATTTCACAGCATTCAGAAACACCCTTTTCCTGTCAAAGTCTTGCACTTTCTTCATTGAATGTTCGATGGTGAAAACGGCATTCTCCAAGCGCTTTCTAACGTTGACAGACCAAAATTTGCATTAATCACATTCAACTGCCCAACACCAGTAAAACCTACATTTTGAATAAAAAACCAATATGCATGGTGTCAGTGACCATGCCAAAGATTTCTGATCAGATGTTTTTTTATTGCTACATTTTATTCTAATTGCATATTTTTATTCTAATCCAAGATTGGATTACTGGTACTTACAGAATAAAACGTATTGTTTCCAATTTAATTGTAGGCCCAGGGAATAGATATATCGTTGGCAAGTCGGTTAATAGATACCGTAAACTAACAGCAGCATTCAAACAGTTACTGCAATCAATGTATCATTGCATTTGTATTCAATTAACGTTTAGTTAAAAAAAAACTCGCTAACTATTAATTTTTGAAAAAAGAAGGTATGTCCCGAATATAAATTTAGTGAAAAAAATTAATAGCTAATCAATCCACATGTATCAAATATTGTTCAGAAAGTGTAGATTTATACCCCGATATGCCAAAACTTAGCGCTCATGTTAGATACTACAAAAGAAAACATGATTTTTTGCCAAAATTTCAATGTCTAGATATGTTTGTTGATGAGCGTAGCGAGCGAAGCGACATCTCCAATTTCACTTACACTTTAAAAATATTTTTGTAGGCATGTATGTAATTAAGGAAAATGTGCCAAATGGCTGGATATAATGAATGCGAAGGAAAGAAAAGG
>LVVV01432208.1:0-14269 GCA_001676325.1 Amphinemura sulcicollis
ATGAAAAATTAGTCAGTTAAGGTAAATTTAAATATGTATTGTGTATTAGCAAATTCAATTAATATATTTCGACGGAGGGGATTGTTTGCGCACATGGGAAAAAATGCAAGCACCCAGCACAAAACACTCAAGTGATTACGCCGTCATCGTTTCCCAACACACGGAAGCGCTAATTGCAACTCCGACTCGATATAAGCATCGTTTCGGTGTCTGCTCGTGGCATTTTCTAAACTCTAGCGTACAAAATTATAAGGCCAGCTTGGAGATAAACGCAGAACCCTACGTTAACGACTTTTAAAAAATTGCGATGCCGTCATGAGATTCTGCGCAGGTAATTTTCAAGAATGTAACAAAATAAATCTCCATTATTTACATTTTTTTTGTCTAAACTTAATTATTCTTTAAATAAAACAAACGTAATTCAGAGTTAGATCACTTTAGACATTTCGCCCAGCGGCTACTCTATTTGAGCAAAGTTATATTTCCTCTGTGATGGTCCTTGGTTGAAGTCTACTGATTCATTTCTTGCTACGTGCCGAGCAATTCACTGAAACAAACAAACGGACTTTGTGTAAACTACCGTTTTCCACTCTGAATGGAAACTACCTTTTCAATATCATTGTGAGATGTGTGCTCGCTTGAGTGACAGATGTGGGATTGCTCTGATCACATGGGGAGCATGCAACATGCACGGATAATAGCAACCATGGAACTTTAATCAGCAAGTAGATTTTCAAACCATAGTAACAACAAATTCTCCAGGATACATGGAATAACAATCGACAGTAAAGATGCTTATGACAGGTAATTGAAAAGATGGGATGAAGGTAGCATTATGATAATTCTACTCACCTTGATAATTCTCTTCCTATTAGCGCATTTCCAAGTAGCCCAGTTCGCGAACGGCTCCTATTCAGTTGGGCTCTCCTCTCCGCTGAAAAATAAATTAAAATAACAGTGAGCGTTTGTCACAATCGCTGTCTCTCAAACTCTGTCAACAGCAAATGGATTGTACTCTGAATTCAGTGGTAGGTATGTACCCTAGCAAAGGATTGGTAACAAGTCGCAATTTTTGCAAGTCGCAAGTCGCAATTGAGCTGCATGTTATACCGATTGCAACAAGCTCGTCGGAATGACAAAATGTCACTGCAATACAACTTATGGGTTCTCAATACATTACTCAGGGTAGCAATATTTTAATTCTCAGAGAAACATTACCTGTAAGCTGTTACTACCTATTTAACTTCAACTGCCATAGCATATGAAGGGTCTTACAAGAAAAAATGGTTTTGTGTGTCATATTTTACGGCCAGCATCAGCTAGTGTGGCACGTGCCAGCCACGTTGCAAAATCAAGTTAAACCTACCCTGGGTACACAAAGGAAGAGTAAGGTGTGGGTACAATGAGTTTCCACCTCAGTATTGAAAGTCTCCGCTGGCAAATGGTTATTTTTTGTGTCATAGGAAAGTTTAAACTAGCAAACTAAAACGTGTCTAGCGGTTGCTTGGAATTTTAAAAATGATTGAATTTGACACGACTGTACCCAACATAGCTTCTCAAAGATATGGTTTAGATAATGGTTAATGCACAATGTGCTAGTTTGCACAAAATCCAGTTTTTAAGTGAAAACAGATCATATGCTACAGTTGTATTAGACGGAGAACGTTGTCAGTTGTCACAATCTTAATCGATCAATACCTTTATTTTGTACCGACTGAAAAAGTGGTTTGTGAGCCACTGCTCAAGGCTGAATTTACTTAAATAGAATGACAATGTTTGCCATTTGTTTTACATAACAAGCACAAAAGAAATAGTAATGAGCTGGATTGACCTTTCCTACAGGAAGTATGGGTGATACAATTTTATATGAACAAGTTAAAAGATTCAGAGTATTGGCCTTCTAACATTCACGGTGAAGTTATAATGTCCGTGAAAAAGATGACCAGAAGTATCTCTCCAATTCACGTTTTTGAGACCAACTCTTGGCAATGATTTTCCATCAAAAGTTTGGGGAAGGAGAAAAGGGACCAAAGTGGAAATATGGTTTTGAGTTCATAAAGACAATAAAAAAAATGATGTGAACAGAGTGGGTGAACACTATGCTAAATAAATCTCCCTACTTGATAAAGTCACACATTGGAATATGCAAGTAACAAACTGTGCCAGGGGCTGGAGTTAGATTCGCGAATTTTTACTAATGTGGTAAAAGTAGCCAGCCTAAGCCTTCCAAATAGTCTTTTCACTTAGCTTTTGCCGTTACAAGGCTACAAGAAAGCTGGATTAGTCGCTTCATCTTCTACTCTATCCCGTTTAAAAACACCCTTTCCTTGTTGACCAAACAAAGCTGGCACTCAACGCTCAGCTCAGCAAAAGCTGGCTTCTCAAAGTGTTACCCGGCAAACGTACCTCCGACTTTCTGCTGTGGCCTTTGTCTCTTGTGCCGTTGGTCGCGACTAAATGCAGATCCCGTTTGCAGTGCTTCAAGCAGGCTGTCCATGACGCCTTCCTGCGTTTCCGCACAGTTCATGTCGACGAGTGCTCGTTTTCTCGCCGCACGGTCTTGTCTCTCTGCGTCCGCCTTCTCACGAGCCTCTTGCGCCCTCCGGATCTTCTCCTGGGTCTCGCGGACCTTCACGTTGTCCTTGTAAGCTTGCTGAACAACCAAACACATAGCGAAAATCACCGTCGGACATTCCAGAATCAGCCTTCTTAGATGAACAATAAGAATAAAGTAATCCAAATGAATTCTAGGCGTGGCAATAATTATCTATCCACGAATTCTTCGATGCTTAGAGAGAACAATAAAGTAGTGGATGGAATTGTAAGAACTTTGGTGAATTAGTCTTGAAACAAATATGTACTTACAATGAAGGAGTCTTTGAAAGTTTTAACATCAGTGAAGAACTCTTCGAGGTTGTACTTGTGTTTGTCAAATGCGTAATAATCTGCGAGCTCGGTATATAACGACTCCATGTTGTTGAACATCGACTGGAGGATGGAATGTTGTTCCCGGGCCTCCCGAGCAAAATTCTGCGATACAAGTTAAGGGAAAGCAGGGCAACAAGTAGGTTCACAATAAAAGCATGAAAAGCACATTGTGTAAACAGTAGGAAGTTACTTGAGGAATAAATAGTGTGGACCACTATTTTAGACCTAAATGGAGTACTTTTTAAACACTATATGATGAAACATTCTGGAGACAATTACCAACTTCTCAAAGCACAGAAATATCTGTAGCAAATGGATGTCGAAGCAAAGGAGACTGAGTATGTGGGAGACTCTACCGAAAGCCAATATTGTTTTTGGATTATGGGATTGTTAAACCCTCATCTGAAAATTTAGGGCATCCACCGCTACCTTTGTCACAGTAGAGTATGAACCAATTGATGGCTTGTAAAGGTGTTGAGGTAGATAAAATTGTCTGGAAGTACATTATGAAGACTAGATTCGGAGTGTTTGAAAGGATACGCCCATCACTTCAGTGAACTTGTCATCGGGTCCTTGAGGCACCTTACTGTTGGCCAAATCAGTCTCCAAATTCTTAACACTGGCATCCATGGTCCGCAGAGTCTTTTGAATTGCGTCCACCGAGACTCTCGAAGCCTGTGGAACAGGCGCAAAACTTTAGTCACAAACAACAGAATAAAACTGTCATTTCTTCCAGGGTTTTCATTTAACAGTTTAGTAAGGCTTATTTTTTA
This sequence comes from Amphinemura sulcicollis, assembly GCA_001676325.1. Taxonomy (NCBI): domain Eukaryota; kingdom Metazoa; phylum Arthropoda; class Insecta; order Plecoptera; family Nemouridae; genus Amphinemura; species Amphinemura sulcicollis. Next base: position 3,702 of record LVVV01432208.1, read on the forward strand.
AGAAGCTAGGAGAGAACTTTCAAGCAAAAAATATTCTTTTAAAATGTCAATGCACAAATAAGCTAGTCCAGCTCTATTTTTGTAGTCATGCCCACCTTATCAATGTGTCCCATTTCTTCATAAAATGTGAGCAAGGCAGGAAACTTTGTGTCGATGGTGTCCACCAGATAATGCAGCAAAGTTGTTTCGTTGTTCGCATCCTTAGTACTCGTCAACTACAGAGGACACACCATATTTTTAAGATGTAATTTTAGTGTAGGACTCTGGCTACTCTGATAACATCTTGCCGTGTCTAAAAATGCTAAAAAGTATTTAACAAATACATTCCCTGTAATCGTTAACTTTTACGACCTGCAGTCCTAAACATTCGCATGGCGCATGGCAGCGAGTGAGCACTTGACTGGAGATATCACCAGCATTTCATATGTAGGGCTCTTGCTTTATTGTGTCTCAAATCCAGCTTCAGTGATAACCATCTGGGTGATTGCATAATTGGAAAAAGTGTTCATTTACATATCATAGATCTCATCTTTGACCTACTACGCAAGTTGCGTAGGTACCTCCTTTTTCCATGAGATCCTTAATATCCAGCCTTTTGGCACATTTTCCAAAAAAAAAAATGAATAAAAAAAATACCTTCGGTAAGAAGCTTATCTCAAAGCCAAACGCCTGACCGTTTCTTGACCCGCTGTTCATATAATTGCCGACCAACAGCACGAGTTCCAGGATTTGCGCAAATTTCTTGCTCAGTTTCACTTCTTCACATGCAGCAGCAGCACTGACGATATCCTGGAAACACCGGTTATGCATCAAGCAACATGAACAGTCAGAAGCCATTCACAATAAAGAATTATTATTATTATTATTATAAGACAGATGGGGAAAATATTGCTTTGCAATTGGTATGAACTATGAAGCATAATATAAATCAAAATACTAGGAAAGACGCTACGCAAGCTTTGACCCATCGAAAGAATGAACAATTCGAGATGGCTATGAGGTGTCTTGAAAATGGATAAAAACAAAAAAAATCTGTCACTTGGCTGAAGTACTTCCTTGTCACTGGACCTACGATTGGGGGCTACGAATTTGAGGGCTACGAATTTGGGGGCAACAAGTATAAAGGCTTCTATTTCAATCTTTGGGTTGGATTTTTTTGTACTGAATATGTTGCTTTGGACACAAATTATGTTGCAACAATGCATTCACAAGCAAAGGGCACTGAACAAAACTTTCTCAAAAACTTAGCATATTTAAGAAGGGTTCAAAGGTTCCTTGAAACTTTCATTGCAACATGTATTTTTGCTGGCAAAAACTCAGCAGACAAAAATAAGACTTAAAAACCATTATTAACCCTAACAAAACACTTGAAAACATTTGAAAACCCTTCAGAAACCATTTGAAAATATTTAAACCAGTTAAAACTATTCAAAAACCTTTTACTACCTTTGAAAACCCTTCAAAAACCATTTGAAAATCTTTGAGAACCCTTAAAAAAAATGTCAACCACCTTTGAAAACCATCGAGAACCTTGTGAAAAGTGAAAACCTATGATAATCTCTGACAACTCACCGGCTTCACGTCCTGGACCATCTCGCCGTGGTGTAGCTTGAAGCTGAGTGACTTAAGTCTCGGAAGCAGTCTCTTGATCTCCGACAACTGAAAACCACGATACCAGCCACAAGCGATTATTGACATGATGACTCTAAGTGTGCTGGTTCCCTTGCATATTGGAACACAATTGTGCTAGTGATTGATTGGGTAGCATAGGAACCTATTCATCTATCAAAGCCAGGGTCACGTACTTAAAGGAGCAAACATTTTCTTTACTTTTCAGCATCAAAAATATTGGTGCTAATAGCCAATATAGCTGACCAGGGTAGCAATTCTGTACCTGATATGGTTCCAAAACCACTCGGTTTCTTATCACTGTCCATGTTGAAGCATAGGCAGGTAAACAGAAAAAGAGTGCTTTTGAAACCATAACAGTTACAGAATCGCTACCCAGCAGTATGAGCCACTTTTATAGCAGAGCAGTGCAGAGAAATACATAAAATCAAACAACACTTACCGTCACGGCAAACTGTTCGGCCTCAGTGAGCTCGTCGTACCGGTTTCGGAATTCTTGGAGCTTGGTCAGCTGATCCGGCGGCGGGAGATAACTGATGAGCTGCTCAACAACGTTGTCCGTCAGCACGGTTTGGTCGCACGTCAGGATGCACTGCTTGACTCGGTCGTACGACAAGTGCTTGAGCGCCCCGCCGAGGAGAATTGAAATGTTCTGAGCAGCTTTGCCATCGAGAACTTTCAGGTCTTTCACCTTACGCGCAGTTCCGCCTCTGCGACGGAAGAGCAAATTGTTATCATTTTCTTGATCGTTTCCAAACAGGGTTGAGAAGTTGTTTGATTGCAAAGTAACCACAAATAGATATTCCATACAATGCTAACTATTGCTATGCGAAAGAGCGCCCTGCAACAACTGATGTCATTCTTACGAGCGTCTACAAGCGAAAGTAGCTGAGACAATAGCTATCAGGTTATCTCTGGCGAGTTATAATGAGTAGTCAAATCTGTCTCTTTCTTCTTCTTTTACATTATTGCGTGGCTAACAAGATATCGCATAAATGCAATCTATGGCGTGACATTAGGCTTTCCTGGTCAGAAGCCATTTGCGATTTCGATCGTTACCTTAGTAGGAAAAGATTGAAAGTTCAAAAGTACCAACGGTTTTAAGTAAAATAAAATCCAAAGTTAGCATGATCATTTTGTGTAAATTCTCAACCTTGCATTCAAATGAAATGATTGACCCTCTACAATCTTCTGAAACATATTTTTATATTATCTTTGTGTAAGCACAGCCAATTATTATCGCGACCAATAATTATGTAATACATACGGCGTTGATGTCAGCACTCGCTACCTTGTTGCTAAAAGCAAGTCATGTTGTTGCAAACTCACACATACATTTAACACAAAATTAAAATTAAAGCTAATGTCACACCATTTTTCACAGGAATTTTTTACTATTGAAAAGCGCATTTGTGCAATGCAAATATATTGAAATATTTAGTAACATATGACCTTCTCATCGATATTAAGATCCTGCACCCGGATTCAACTTGTGGATTGGTATTCGGAAAGACACTACCTGCACTTAATGTTGCTGGCTGTACATTACAACAGACTGATGTTTTGATTCAGCCACCAAGAAATTATTCCTCACCTGTCAACCGTGTCATCAGCCTTTTTCACCGCAGGTTTCGAAGAAAACTTCTGGCCCAATCCGATCAAAATATCGGGGTTATTGTCAGCCATCTGCTCTTCCCGCACTTTCACCCAGAATGATTTCTCGGACATCTTTTGTGGAATTATCTACGACAAAGAAACTTCCTGTCAATTAAATGTCAATCAGATGGTGATGATATGTCATTGCTTCACTTAACCCTGTGTGGTAACTGGTAAGTGACAATCACAAGAGGTATGTACATTTAGTAATATTCAGTGTTAGTTACTAGTTAGTATTACGTGTCCCATTGAAGATGAAGACAAATTGGATCCCAAAATGCCGATAGCGCATTTAATTTGCAAGAAAAAATGATCAAATGTCAACCAACTCCAGGTTCGTACTATTTTGGTCGGTAGATTAGTAATTGTTTGGTGATTTTCAGGCAGACCATTTTACATTAGCGCTGGGACTTGCACTTAACTACCCAGAGCTTAAACCTACTAATTAACCCTTGAGCTGCTAAGTATCTTTCTGCCTTCAAGTTAGAGGGCTGTCAGAGGAGGAAACCTTTGCCAGTAACTGCCGAACTATAGATATACAAAAATTAGAAACCTTACCGTCTTCCAGTTAGCTCTCTTTATGGGCCCATTAACCTCCCACTTCTTCTTCGGCTTTAGCCCATGTGGCAATACATCGGGCCTCGCCATCGGCATGAACCCGCCAGGGGGTGGAGGGGGGCCCATTCCCCCCATCATGGGTGGAGGGGGTGGTCCCATGCCCATCATTGGTGGGGGAGGAGGACCCATGCCTGGCATCATTGGAGGTGGTGGTGGGCCCATGCCTAAAACAAACACAATTGTAAACAAAAACAAGCAAAGCCTGGCTGGGAAAACAAGAAGATTAGGTACATATAATTTCTCTCGTAACCCGAGGCGCGATTGCTTTGCAGTCAAACCTGGCTGCATGAGAAGGGAGTGGATTAGGCTCATCAATAATCAAACATTTTAAATGAACCCTGCCAGAAATCTATGGAAAACAGGCAGCAGAAAAATTTTAAGTGGTCACTGGTCTAATAATAGTACTTAAGGCAAATTGGGGGACAACTACAAATGGTTTTGGAAGGAATCATTGAAATTGGTTCATCTTCCCCAAAATCTACAGAAATTATTAAATGAATTAGTAAAACAATTGGATTTTGCAGTGTTTTCTGTTGAAACACTGCTTTCATAATCTTGTTAAATTGTGCAATAAGCTTTTCCTTCTTTCCATGTTCTTCAGCAAAGCGGTGCAGATAGGATGTACTCGACCTATTAAAAAAGGAGACTAAAGTCACAAAAGAAATTGCTTGTATTGTAACGTTTTAGCCGCTCGGTCTGCTCTAGTCAGATCAGATCTGAGAAAGAGACAAACAGCCGAAACATCACAACAAGCATTTTCTTTGCCAATTTTGTTCTCCCTTTCAAGTAAAATGCCTACATCTTCTATACCTACCTCTTCCAACAAAATATCTAGCTGATGCTAATATTCCCTTACTGTGCACAGATCACGTTTGTGACATTCTTCAATCGCTTTTCTATTTTCCTGTCAGATTCTTGGGTGTAAAATGCCAGTAAAATATGGGAAAGAAGCTCACCTGGCATTGGAGGCGGCGGTGGGCCACCCATCCCAGGCATTGGTGGGGGTGGTGGGCCACCCATTCCTGGCATGGGAGGCGGAGGCGGGCCCCCGATGATCCCAGAGAGCATCGGTGGGGGTGTCAAACCAACCTGATGCCAAAATGTTTTAGTTTAGTAGTTGTTAAAGATTACGATTATATTAGTTAACAAACCTTATGATATATGTGGGGAGGACTAAGAGAACATGATCAGGAGATTGGTGCTGTAAAATACAACCAATGTCCATTCGACAAGGCTTTTAACTCTGAACAAAACGGCATTGTCACTGATCAGTTATCAGTATCTGAAATCTCATTTGATTACAAAGAGTGTGAGGCTGCCATCAACATTTGTTTTGGAGAATTTCAGACAGATATTCCCAAAGGAGGGAATCCCGATCAAGATCATAAGCAGCTGCCTGCTGCAAGCTAACATTTAAGAAATGACAACAAATCTACATTCCCATCCGAAGATATTTTTTTTTGTTGAGGGAAGCCACACGAGCTCCTAAGCCTTTTTGGCTTGTCAGGAGGGGCTGGGATTCAGGAAGGGATAGGATTAGGAGGAAGCCGTGCCCAATTGATGGTGGAACTATCCCACCATTTTTCTAGAATAGTTGTGGGAAATCACGGAAAAACCACAACCCGGAGAGCCGGCCTCCAGGATCGAACTTGATACCTCCTGAATACAAGGCAAACGAGCTCTCAATACGCTACCATGCTCAATAAAATGAACTAAAATGCAGCCTCAGCTTTAAACAATATTCGTAAGTCACTCACCTTGCCGGGTCCGCCAGCAGGCATCTGGCCGATTTTGCTTTCGAGGTGAGCAAGTTTTGCTTCCGCCTCCTGTTTCGTGGCGATCGCCTCTTCGAGCCGCAAGAGCAGCTCCTGCATCTTTCGATCATCTTCTTTGCTAGACTTCTCTGTGAACAAAATGATTTGAATTAGTAACGACGACTCCAAAATATTAGGACACGATTTTGCTTCGGAGCAATAACTGCAAGAAAGGTTTGTTAGTCTGAAACAATATTGAAAATAATAAATATAGATACTTTCTAGGCAGGTAGGTAATCAATCATTCCCATTTGTAAAGTATGGAAGTTTAAAGGTTATACGGCACTACGCCCGCCAGCACGTCGCCTGACTGTCACTCAACCCCTAATGATACGGCATACCGCCCGATTCTGCTTGCAGCTAAAGGTCGTGCTACACGATGCGAAAGTCGACAAAGTAGCCGGAATGAGGGAAGGGATATCCAGACGCGAGGCAAACACAAATGTTTGTTTTCAGTTCAAATGTTCTTTTGAAAGACGAAGATTTTACTTCCATCATGGGGCAGGCTACTCCCACACTTGGTCCTAGCGGCAGTGCCAACTGCCCGTCAACAGTCCTGGAACAAGGGTCCGACCCTTTTTCCCATAAGCAGATAAGCCTAATGCTATATTTCCTTTATATATACTAATTCTATACTATACTAATAGTATATTATAATACTAATTCGTGCGTTTTACTAACCGCAATTTAGTTGGAAATGTCAGTGTGTTTCGAATTTTGTTTTACGAGTTAGAACTGGTGAGCCCCCCTATTCTTTGCTTGATTCTAAATAAATAGTTATTAAATACAATTTATTCCCGTCTCGATTGCACTCACATATTGCACTGCTTCTCCCATGCTTCTCCCAATAAGACTGAATGGCAAATGAGACACCTGCAAAGCAAGCGACTTGCATTTTTTGAAAAAAGAACCTAATGAAGAGAGCTGTAACCTGTAACATTATCTTCGTAGATTCTCTTCACTACGTAATAAGTACAGTGCCCTCTCTCGGTGTACTTTCTGTCAATAAATGGAGTTCTTTTGTGTTACGGTCTGACGGTTGCACATCATTTTCCATAGTTTTGGAAAATTATGTATATTTTTTAAATTTCTGAGGGCTTACCCACTATTTTTGATACAAATTAACCACTGGTTACTGGGCGATATCTTGATCATTATTAATTCTAATGAACAAGAGCGACATTGATGCAAATCACTGGTGGCAATGATGGCAACGAAAACCAATGACAATGCAAACTGCTCCTTCTTTGTGCCTCAAATCGAATATTTGCCGCTTCTCCCCACCCTTATGCAGGCTACTCTATCTACTTTCGCATCGTGTAGCACGACCTTTAGCTGCAAGCAGAATCGGGTAGTGTGCCGTATCATTAGGGGTTGATTGACAGTCGGGCAACGTGCTGGCAGGCGTTGTGCTGATACACCAGTTTAAATAACATTTAAAGTTTAGCTCAATTTTCAGAGCAGTGTCTGCTGCTTATATCTCAACCGTCGGCAACACGCAGTTTTTTCCGCTGAACTACCGATTAACATGGTCACTGACACTGCTAAATAATTTCTTTACCTGAATTCGATGAGTAAACTTGTCTAACAGTAATCAAATGACTAATAAAGCTTCAATAATGTGTCAGGGAAGAGATTTAACACTTTGGGTAAGAAGCTTATACCATCAAGTGCTTTACTTCCTTTCACTTTGGGTCTTGACAATTAAAACCCCATCAGTTTCACTTTCAGCACACATTTAAGAGATTTGAAAGCGTCTAAGTAAATTCTTACCGACGAGGCCATCTATCAAAGGCTGCACGTCAATTTGGAATCGTTTCGTGGAGAAATCCGGATCACAGCCTCCTCTTTGCAGAACAATCTGTGAGACGCACTCTTCAATCAACTTGTAATAAGCCGGCCTAAAAAAAGATTACGTCAACAGTTAGGAAAGATTGTTGGTAGCAACATGAAGGAAGTAGAAAGGAGGTACGCAACTTACTTAGGGTATTAATCACAGCTCTCATCTTCAGCCTATGTAAGTTGCATGCAGCTGTTCTCTTCTGTGGTTAGTTTTTCCAGAGAAAATTAAAGTTAGAAAATAAAAAGCTTGCTGTTCTCGACGTGAAATGCATTTTAAAGCCACCATGACAAATAACCCAAGAGTGCACATGCCACAATCCGTTAAGTACAAAATCCACTGTGGAGCACAGTTTATCAACGTTAAATTGGTGAGGAGAGGAAAGAAAGATAGATACAGCTTACAAGAGTGACGAAAAGCAGGCAGCGACAAATAACACTAGATTACATTGGCATTTCAGCTACTGCCATCTTACAGAGCGAGAGATCGTTGCAGCCCGATTTACCGCACTTGCAAGTGTATAACCTGTCTTTCCTCTTCACATCCACTTGATTATCAGCCTTTTATCAGCCTAAAATTGATCAACATTATTTGTGTCTTTGCAAAAAAGTACGATGCTAATTGAGATCGATGAGGTGATATGTTTTATATATTCTACAAGAACTTGATGAGACACACAGCATCTGTTAACCTTAAAACTCATAATTGTCCGGTACAATGATATTTTTTGCATACTTTAAATTGAAAAACAAAACTTTGTGCCATCAAGTGGATATTCTTTCTATTCTTCTAAACAATTTGCCGGTCAATTTATTGTGTTAAGCCTTGTATAGCACTAACCTGTACACGGCATCGTCTCTAATGAAGAGCAGATGCTGCAAAATGGAGAGGAAGTAAGGTTCAGCTGGTGTATCCATCACAAGGTTTTTGGCCATCTCAAAGCAGTCGTGAATGTCGTCGAGTTCGACTTTAACGTTGTCAAATCGGCCGACAAACTCGAGGTAGTCGTCTTCTTTGTGCTCCTTGAAGACGGAGAGTTGAGTGGCGAGATCTTTTGAAGCATCCTTTTCCAAATTCTGAAGAAAACACAGAAAGACAAGTTTTGTTAGATAAAGTAGCATTTACAAAAAGTAGCCTAGAAAGTAAAGAATGACTTAACCTAGTGACCAACACACGAAACTTTAAACTCCAAACACAGATTGAATTTATCCAAGTATTCTATTCTAATGGAGAGATCACTACGCCAGATTATGTTGGACACAAGTTGCAAGAGACAGACAAGTAAGTCCATATCACTCTCTTGCAACTTGACAGCTACGGTCTGCAGAGAAACTTGGACAGGTGGATATTTTGCTAGTAGTTGAGTGGAATATCATCATTTGTAGATAAGCCCTGCAAAATTTTGTGCACCAAAAATGTCAATCTAATCTGTGCTCTATTGTTTTCTTTCATGACTTTGGTATCCTTTCTATACCTCCTCCCAAACAGGATATAATATACAGCCTTGAATCCCCAATTAATAATTATGGCAATAAAAAAACCTATATTTTTTGTTTTTTTCTGGGAAGCCACACAAGCTCCTAAGCCTACACAGGCTTGTCAGGCTGGGATCAGTATTAAATTGTGGTTTCATGTGAAGTCAAACCTTCTGGAAAGTTGCTATCCTGTCTCTCTCTACTTCTTTCCAACCAGGTAGATATTAAAAAATAATTTTACATACACGCTCTCTCAAAGATACACACCTCCAGAATGTCACCGAGTCCATTTCTCATAATTTCGTTCCGCAAATGTTGTCTGAAGTCCAGCTCTTCAGGCATCTGCACGACTGCATTGATTAGTGTAAGGCATGCGACCCGGAGGGGCTCGTTGCTTGTGTTCATCAACCCCTGCACCACCGGACCGAACCTAGAACGCAACAGATAGAGCAACAATAGAGCAATCCTTGAAAACCTTCAAACATTAGGTACCTACGTCTGCACAACACCTTCATTCAGTGAGGGGTTATGCACGGTTGCTTCCCTGCCATTGGCATGTTGACCATGCTCAAGTCCTTGCCCACATTAGAATTCAATAACCAGAAAAAAAATCTGTTCCGTACATTTTGTTACATAATAGCAGTGCTGGAATCAACCTCAGCTCCAAGAGACTAACCTGTCGCTAGTTTTCGCGTCGCTCCCGTGGTTCTTCATCTCGCCCGACTCCGTGATGGCAGTGATTGCTCTCGTGTGTCCATCAGGAGGAATTAGACAGACAGGAGCTAGCACCTGATGGCACGATTGAACATCTTACCAAATAAACTTCGACGAAAAGCCAATAATCAACAGCTTGAACACTGATTTGACTATTGTCAATAGAAGATCGAATCTTTCAGTGCTCCGACTTACCCGAAGTGCTTCTAGCATGACAGCTTCTTTGGATGGGTTCAGCGACCTTGCAACGATGGTCAAAGCTTCTTTCTGGCTAAACACTTGTTTGATGCCGACCGTGTTGTTCATTATAGCCTTGATGCACCGCAGACACTCGTACTGGATGCGGTCATAGCGTGCATCACTGTGCAAATAATTACATCGAATATGAGTTTCATTAATACAGGAAATATTACTTTATCAGCACTCCAATTGGGAACTGGTTATTTGGATAGTGTTCCAAGTGGTTGAATAATGTTAATAAGAAGTAAAGCAAGGAGACATGATACCTACTTGAATAGTAGAAAAATAAGCTGCAATAAAAGATAGCACTTTAAAAAGTTTTGGCGTTTGCTTCTCTTGCCATTTTCTGTCTCTGTCGTTGTTACTTGCAGAATATATACCTACATATTTTTCTTGCTTTGGTCAGAACTAAGGATGGGCAAAAATTCAATTATTCAAATTTAGCACTTTGTCAAGTGAACTCTTAAGGCTCAAGATCAGGGCTCTAGACAGACCTATTTTTTGGCCGCTTTTGTGACTACACCATAAGAGATAGCCGTATATGGTAAGCGAGAAAGTTATTGATAAAGGATTGAGGAAGGT
>LVVV01432209.1:0-14272 GCA_001676325.1 Amphinemura sulcicollis
CGGGCAAAGTGACTAGTGGCGCCGCCCTCGGATTTGTCGACCTTACGTGGGATACAGTTTAACACCTAACCGGGTTAAAAAAGATTATCCTTTCAAGTATAAATTAACGGTAATCATATAGCCTTTGCTCATTTTAGTTTTGATTTTGGGTTATATTCAGAACCATGTAATCGGTGAGCTGCGTAATAATAACTCATCTAAAACATTTTTTTAAAGTTATTTTGCCACAGCATCGATTTCACCCTGGTAAGGTGTGCACTTTCTGCATTGACTTGCAGGGGGGCTGATTGGGGGGCTAATCAGTCACTTACTTGAATTTGATGTTAATCGTGCAGTCGCATGCACAGTTTGAATGTTTCACTAAATTTGCGGTGCCCCGGGGGCATGTACAGTTGGCAGCGGTGCAGCAGGAGGCGCTCTACAGCGTTTTCCCGACGCCTGTTCCGGTTATGGCGGCCAGTGTCCCTGAAGACGTGCTGATGGAGAGAAAGACAGAAGCTGACACCCCTGAGTCAGTGGTTAACAACCTCAGGGATAGGTAAATGCCTGTGCAAGTGCTGAATGTCCTTTTTTGTAGCCATGAGGCTATTACCAAAATGACTGAGAACAAGAAATGGTGCTCTGCTAAGTGAGCTCAAAGAATGCAAAAATTTTCAAATTTTTTTTGTTTTTCTCACGTTTCCTCAACTGTTTTAATAGAGTATTTTACAACAAGAAGTAAATATAAAATTTCAATAATGTATTTACAGAAAGGAGACAATGTCATGTTAATTATCACTTTGTTTCTTCAGATTGGCTAGTCTCAAGTCAATCAATGAGCAGCAAAAGAAAACTCTCGACGGCGTAGTAGCCGAAATGGTAGCGACGAATTGCGACCGCACGCAATTGGAGAAGGAAGCGCCCGCCCTTGCGGAGCGCTTCCGATTTTACCAAGAGATGCGTGGGTATGTCACAGACTTGGTAGAGTGTCTAGACGAGAAGGTGGGTTCCTATGTTTGATTTACGATTCCATTTTGGGAGAAACAAACTTGGTGAAATGAGTGGAGATCAATGCATCGATTATCTATTAATTTTGCTGAGATCATTAACTCAGCCAGAGACCTATGTTCTGGTTAAGAAACTTCCAAATCAGCTGTTATTAGTTTAAATAATCTCCGCTTATTTCCCAGGATGTTTGGTAGCGCGGTAAAGGAATCAGAGAACCCAAACGTCGCGTAGCTAAATTTTGATTAAATCATTGTCATTGTCAATTGGAACGTTGGAAATTGTTGCCTTCCGACTGCCGATTTCTGATTCCTTGTGCTGGGGCTAGTAATCTTCTCTGTTGTTGCCGATTGTTATCCTGTCTGATTCTCTTCTCTTGCTCTATCAAATACCCAAGGCCATAAAATATCTAAGACATTCAGATTTAAATCTACTGATCAAAAACTTCTAACAGTTTTGTTTCTGTAATTTTTTACTTTTTTCATAACCGAATCTAATTGCCCTCTCTAATGCTACTCCTTCAACCAAATAAATCAATGTTCACTGACATCGATTAATACTTGGGCAAAGGGGTCGACGATATGCTAGTAAAACAGTTTGCTCATACACTCTCAGCTCTGGTGATGAGCTGCCATTGCCAAAGAGGAGTTGGATGGATTTGGATGATTTTTGCTTCCTCGCAAAATCATATATTTGTCTTATAGTGTCCAGGACACTCGGTCACGCTTTTCGTCAGACTTTCACCCAAAATCAGTTTGGCAACCGCTATTACATTTTCCGCTGAACTTGCTTGAAACCTTTGCTAGACCACTGAAAGTGATTCAAACGTTCTCTTATCTTCTGCTTATCGTCGACCCTGCTTTAACTGACACTCTGAGTAAGCTTCCTTCCTATCCTTTCCTCATTGCTGCCGACTTGCGCGTCCTGGTTGGCGGTTGCTAACCGCCGCTGTGATTGCAGGTGCCGGTAATTGAAGCCCTCGAGCAACGAGTGTTGGCCCTACTGCGGCGGCGGGCGGAAGACTTGATGGAGCGCCGAAGGCAAGACGTTAGGGACCAGGCCGAAGAGCTTGCGCCTGTAACACGTGAGTGAATACTTCCCTGGGTCAACCAGTAACTTATTGGTTAGAAAAGTGTAAAATATGTCTACTGGGGCTTAACAGAAATAGAACAGCTTGTATAGTACCTTATTTCAGTATCTCTGCGGTCCCCAAGCCCTCGAGAGGATCATTTAAACTTCAGTGCTTGTTTGTTCACTTCTATTGTTGCTACTGTGGAGTAAAAACAATTAAATTTAACAATGTATACATATAAAGCTGTTCAGCTTATCCATTTGATCAATTTTCTAAGATATGTGAGACCTCGAAAAAAACTGACTCAAACTGGGTTTTAAATGCTAAGGGAAGGCCTAACTAGTTAACATAATCAGTTAGGGAATCAGTTCTTTCACTTAGCATTCAAAACCCAGTTTGAGTAAGTTTTTTCTTTTTCAAAGCCAGTGCTAAGCTCAGGTAAATTTAGACACGAGTCTAAGAAATCTAATGTGTGAGACCTTTTGCTAATAGGCTAGGCTGCTGCAGTTTGCTAACTTGCATGCTAAATTCAGTATTTATTTGCTAGGCCATGATACTTTTGCGCCGATGGAGTTAAGTTCATTATAATGAAATGGGGACAGAAAACAGTTGATGCAATTTAGAACATTGTAGAACCCGTCAACACTTTTGGCAGCAGGATGGACACAAGAGTAACAAGCCTTTGTTAAGACACAAGTAAGAACGCTGTGCTTGGCAGGTGGCGGCGTTCCGGCGAAGCGACCGCGTGAGGACTGTGAGGCGCGCGTGCGACGGGCGGCAGAGCGCGAGGGTAGGCGCACGCGGCGGCGGCGGCAACGGGAATCGACCAGCGTGGCCCTTGGCAACGCACGGCACCAAGACGGCATGTCCAGCGACGATGAGGTCACCGACCTCGAGCTTAACGCTTTCCGTGCGCAGATGCGTGAGTGCAATCTCTTGTGTAAAGTGGTGCAATATTTGCGATGACTACCTGACATGAATGTGTTGTATTTTGAGGCATTTTTTTAAAACCATTTTGCATTATTTTTAACTACTGTTTGTTTTGGAAGTTGTGGAATTTGATACAACCTTCATGATAATGGGCTGGCTGTTGGACTTATGTAATGACAGACCCTGTGCCTTGAAAAATACATGAGGGTGCGCATCTTGAGTTGACTGACTTAACTTGTTTGTGTCTGCAGAACAAGCGGAGTCGGACAGGCGGCTGGTGTTTGCGGACGTGACAGACGAGTTTGCGTCTCTGCGGGAAGTCAGCAAAAGGTTTGAGCGGTGGCGTGCCGAGGACGTCTCGGCATACCGCGAGGCGTACGTCAGCCTGTGCGTGCCCAAAGTGCTCGGGCCCATCATCCGAGTCAAGGTAACACCCACGGCCCGCGGATATCGTGCGCAGAGGTGCGTTGCGCATTTTGCGCAGCCAGCCATTTGTGTGTGCCGAGAGCATGGCTTGCGTGTGACTACAAATGAGTTTCATGCACATAGCGGTGGTTTTAAAAGATTGCCGAAACACTTTTTGTGCAGGATTACGAATGTTTTTCTATACCTTCCAGTGGAATTGCCCTTCTTTATTTTAAAAATTTTTAAAAACATGTACTAAAGCAATTTGTTCTCTTTAAACAAAGAATTTTATTGCTTTTTTTGCAAATTGAGTTTTGGTCGTCTCTTAACTTCATATATTTTATAGGAAAGCTGGGTCTTGTTAGATGAAGAAACTGTTATGCTTTCTTTCTTGTCACCTCAATGAGGAGTGTTGCATGTGTGGAGTAATTTTCCGTCTGGTTTTGTCCTGTTTCCGTATACGTAGCTGCTGTTCTGGAGCCCGCTTGACACCGAGACTGCGGAGATCGAGGGCTCGGACTGGTTCGATGCCCTGGCGCAGTACGGACTTGGCGGCTCAGAGAACGAGGGGCAGCTCCGCACCGACCCCGATCTGCTCCTCATACCACGTGTCATCGAGAAGATGCTGCTGCCCAAAACAATACGTGAGTGCATTCACTACCTGGTCGCATTTGCTTCGTAGAAAATTCGAATTCCAGTCGCCAAACGGACGATGGAGGCTGCACTCCCTTCCAACACTGATACCACACTTCTCCCTGACACTATGTGATCAAAGACTAAATGACCGGCTTCATGTGTTACCGTGCAGAACTGGCCGAGGCTCAGTGGGACCCTGTGTCGACGTCTCAGACTTTGCGCCTGGTCAGCTTTGTGAAGCGCCTCGTCTCGGACTACCCCTCGCTCGGTCCCACCTCCAAGCCGCTGGCCCAGCTGTTCCGCGTCATCGTGGACAAGCTCAAAACCGCCGTAGAACAGGACGTCTTCATTCCGCTCTACCCAAAGATGTGAGTCAATGCTTAAAGGACACCCCAGCATAACTTTCTACACGTGGTGCCGTTGACGTATCTATAGTTTAGTGCTTGGGAGGACTGAATAGCTATGGAAAGGACAAAGGCAACGTTATTGAAACGATTAGCAAAATCACATTTTACAACTGATTTAGACTGCCAGTACCACTGAATCGATTTTCATAGCTTTTCTTTATGCCTTGCTCTCAGATTCAAGTAAGTCGCTTACTTCCTGACTGCAGTTATTCCCTTGCCTGTAATTTCTATTTTGTATTTATATTACATATTTGATCTCTCAAAATCTCTGCATTCAATGCCTTTAATATTTATTTTATGTATTCCATGTTTTTTCTCCTTGCAGGCCAGAGGGGCGAGCCAACCCCAGCGGCGCATCCGCATTTGCCGAGCGGCAGTTTGGCGCCGGCGTGAAGCTTCTGCGCAACTCGCTGGCATGGCACGGCGTGCTGGGGGATGCGGCACTCCGTGAGACGGCGCTGGCAGCATTGCTCAACCGATACCTGTTAGTCGCCGTGCGTAGCAGCGAGCCAACCGAAGCCGTCGCCAAGTGCTTATTGGTGAGGAAATAGCTCTTATATGTTTTGGATGATATGAAAATCCTGAGAAGTAGAAAGCCAGAAAGGTACAGTAAAACCTCGTTAATACGAACTCGGTTAATCCGAATTTTGTGATATATTGAAGTCTCAGCTGACCTAGGCCCCCAGTATAGGGATTTCCATGTAAAAAATTTCGTTAATCCGAATTTCTTCTATATCGTAATTCGAACAGATTTTGTCCCCCAGACACCATTTACCTTAAATCTTGCTCGGTTAGTCGGAAAATCCGAATATTACTTCGAATTATTGCATTGTAGAAGATATGAATTCCATAAACTTCGACCAACTGCACAATTCTTGCTTTGCCCCAATCACTCAAGGACGAATGTGGCTGTGGTGCTGTGATTAAAACCTCATATTTTAACCATATTAATGGAATGCAAAGGAAATAGATTTTTTTTTCTAACTATGAAGTGAAATATGAAGTTCGGGCAGTGATTTCCAAGAGAATTTACCAAAACATGGAAGTGAAATGTGTCTATGCACACGCTTGGAGGCGCTGCAAATTGTACTGAGATATCCCAATTTCTCCATAGCTATGCATGTCACTAAGATGACAATTCCACACCCTCTGCTGTCATAAAGAATCTTGAAGTTATAAAATAACAATGCTGTACCCAGCTCATCTAGAAAAGGGCTTGAAAACAAGACTGTTTATTGCTAGCAAATTCTGGAGATGGATGGGAATTTATTGCTCTACTGAAATGTGCTTACAAAATACAGATGTTGTCTTTGTGTTGAATGAATAGAATTTTTATTTTTATGGCTGTCTGTCCTCCCATTCACTATTGCTTTCTGAATGGTGCCAAAACAAGTAAGCACTTTATACCAATGCACTGCAAATGAACATTGCAAGTGCCATTTTAAATCAGCTTATACCATGCTATTTTTGTTTTATCTTGGCTTTAATTTTTTTAATGATACCAGTGGTTGTCAATGGGGTGGGGAATGGGGATGTGAGTGTCTGGAAGGTGTACCTTTTCCCTTCAAATATGATTTCATGCTGCAATCTGACATTTGAAAAGACAATTTTTCGGAAATTTCGATAATCCTAATTTTTATAAATCTAATTGAGATTTCACCGTTCCCTCTGATTCGGATTAACGAGGGCTTACTGTAGTCTATATCTTACGTGATTGTGAGCACTAGATGTTAGACTTTTGTTAACTAGGTTGCTGCCGAAGACCAAATTTGCAAACCAGTTTAACTGGCTGACAGTTTTCCCCAACAGACCCAGTTTAAACAATTATTTTCAAGTCAAATCACTTTCAGAAAATACTTCACAGTTTTATCTCACTGGACCTGTGCATTGTGGAGTGCCAATTGTGACAGCAAAATAGAATAAACTGAATTTACTTAATGAAATTTATGGCTAGTTGATTGTCCAATAGATAAGATGACACCACAGAATGTTGCTGTAGATAAGTTATACAATCTTAGAGATTGAGTGTCTTTCATGAAACAATGCGTTTCCTTTGCAGATTGGGTCAACGTTTCCACGATCATGGTTTGCGGGGACAGCTCCGATTGCTCAACTGCAACCGTTTGTTGCGCAATCGAGGCACGTGGCCAAGCAGCTGGACCGCGGCGTGCCAGCCGCGAGGGAGGCGGCCGAGCGGATTGAACAAATTGCAGATGCACTGGCCGCAAACTAACCACGCTAGGATGGCAGTTTTCCCTTCGCTTCTCTGGAGTGTTCCATTTTGTTATCGCTGTTGAACAGTGAAGAGAGTCGTTGGTTGTTGTTAACTCTAGTCCACTGTGGGCAGTTTAGTAGAGACTTCATATGTAATTATATGTAAATATAGTGCAATGTCGGAAAATGCCTTATTTAGAACGATTTACACTTTAGTATAGTAAGAAATGCAATTAAATTGGGCAATTAGTATTTCATTTCCTGTAAATTTATTTCAATGTTTCGTAATAAATTAAATTAATATTCTTAATGTAATACATTGGATTTCAAAGGCTGCATTAATTTCATGTACCTACCCATCTGTAAATGTATGAATGGTTCAATTGGTTCAATGAACAAATAGTTGATATTTAATTTGATCAAATATTTGCTTAATGCAATTTGAAAGAGCAACAACTTCTACCAACTACCATATCTTTTACCATTAGATGTGCAAGCATAATTAATGCTGCAGATAAAGCGTACTCTGCTTTTTGCCATTGGTCTTGCAAATTCTTGCTGCCTGATTTTTCAATTAGCTTGGCATTTGGCAGTGCACTTGAACCATGTTAAATGAACTTGTTTATCTCATTGACGGATGGTATTATCCAATTGCTATCAGACGTTCAGAGGTCAGGTGGCGGTCGCTGGGTCAAGTATAATCGTTTTTCTGACAGATTCGACGAAGAGAATCAAATCGAAGGCGTGACCATTGACGCTATCGGTGGCATTTGAACTAACATAATCAACTCCTAATCTCTGGTCAAGAGTAGAGTACAGAAAAATCACAAGACTCAGTTCAGCAGTCAACATGGGCATTTTCATTGCTTTGGGTAAACTAAATTGTTTTTATTTTTACTAACAAATATATCAAATCAAAATATGATTTCTCAAATCTGTCAATTAGCTGATAAAGAAAGGCAACTAATGTACAGTGGCGTGCAGTGGGTTTGCTACTGCGAGACACAACGCTTTTAAGTTTTGAAACCACACCTCACTTCTTCCGTCAATACTCAAGGTGCATATAAGAAAGTTTTGAAAGCACACAACTTGCGCTTGAATACATTTCAAGGATTTCAGAATTTCAATTTTATAACAAACATTCCCCAAAATCAATAAAATTGCTAAAGCAATGCACCCTCGGGTACAAAGTGTGTGCTTTCAAAATTTGCTAATATGCACCGTCGGTGCATATGTGCCTCACTGCGCTAGTTTGCACCATGACTATTGACGGAATAACTTGAAATGCAATGTTTATATATGCTGATGCACAAAGCGTGTGCTTTAAAAAAATTACTTTAATGCACATTTGGTGCAAAAGCACAAGCCAGCCCTAGTTTTCTTAGGAAACAGTGCTTCCCTTGCTTCCATGAACTGCACGCTACTACTTCTAATTTTTGCTGACTTAGTTATTTTATGCAACAGTTTTTTTCAACATGGGATGTTATTCCAAGCATTAGTTATTGATCACCCACACAACAGAGTGTCCACCCTTTTTGTCCTGACCTACACGGCATCTCCAGGCCTGCTGGCCCTGAGCACGCCATGGGCTTGCGGCTTTCCGATTTCCACGCAAGAAACGCTGGTGTATAACTATGAGTCTGAGATCAGCGCAAAGGCCGACTTCCCATCGCCAGCCGCCTCCCGCTTTGCTCTGCGTGGCCGGCTAACAATCAAGGGGGTGGTGGGAGGTGCAAGTTTGCAGGTGAGGTACCTACGGTAGTCGACACATAGACCTGTTTGCTGGCACAAGTTTGCAAAACTGTGTATTTTATGTTGCTCAGCCTTTTATGCTCAACTGTGAGGTCAAGATGAAGCTGGATGTATCTAAGATCTTAATAGCCCCAAGTGGACCTAGTAATGTTTCAAAAGAGTGCGCAAAACACACTATTCGTCTCAGAATGGATATTTTCATGACAGAAAATTCCATGATAATAACTTCCCACATTTTCCAGTGGTCCAATTTTTCTGAATAAGATGAACAAGCATGATATCCATTAATGTATAGTATGCAATAAAGGCCTGTAGAGCTAAGGAAGAGACCCCTTGGGCTAAGAAAATAATTAATATACTGTAACGGACCAGACACCTCCTTTTCAAAATCGCCAACAGAGCTGCTGGTTCTTCAATGGCCATATATCTTTAAATTTCCCATATCTTACGATTTACCCTGCACATGCCTATGGTCAGGTTGATATTTAGAAGCACCACAAAGCATCACAACATTATCTTCACAAGAGTGCGGGGTTTTGGGATTCGGTGACAGCACGTCTGACTATGGGACTGAGTCAAGTTACTAATACTGGATGCATTGAGAACTCGTACATTGACGATTCGCTCGGCCTCCGCTCCATCATGAGATAACCCACCTGGCGAGGCAGGAGAATATGTGTACCCAGATATCTCAGTTGGTAGAGAATCTGACCGGCAATCAGAAGATCAGGGTTCGTATTCCGGTATGGTTTCACATTTTTCCTGCCTCGCTTCACCTTCCATGATCCATTTATATTATTTTTATCTATTTTAAGAGAATAACAGAGACCAGGCTGTTGTATATGTTACACTTCACATCATGGTGTAGGATGTTCTTGAACCAATCGTAGTTCCCACTGCCATTCTGTTCTCAATTGCTGTTTGCAGCTGAGTGATCTGACTACTAGCCTGTACAACGGTGCCATTGGCGAAGAAGACGGCAAGCTCTCGCACTTCGAGCCGCTGTCCGATGCCGCAGCAGAACTCAGCAATGCATTCATTGTGCACAATAACGATGACGGCACTGCCATCCGAGGGCTGTCAGGACTCGATGGTGCCGCCGAGTGGACCGTCAACATAAAGCGGGCTATTGCCAGTCTACTACTGTTCGACGCCACCCGGCTGGATAACCCTGCTTTCGTCACCAACGAGGTAATGCACTTGTAACAGTCGTATCTGAACTGTGAGTGGGAGAAAAAAATTACTGCAGAATAATTTTGTGGAAGGAATACAAGACAGTTGTCTGTATAATTTGATATAATATTTATAATTTTAAAATTTGTTCATTTTCTGTGTGATGCAACATGATATTATCCAATTTTGGCTTTAGCTTGTTTAGCCTTACAAGCGTGTTACCACACCACCAGGTGTCCTCATGCTGCCTTGGTCAATTGCACACCACAATAGAAACAAGGTCACATTAACGTCATAGCTATGACGTTAATGTGACCATTAATTCGCATATCTAGATGTGCGAATTAATATCAAAGGCCTTGAATTATATTAATAGAGGTAGGTATAGATACTTTTTTTGTTGGTAATCATCAGCATTTTAACTGCACAGCATTTCATTTACATGTTTTTAAACCAAAGATGTGTTGCTGAAACTACAAGATGGTAACATAATATTTTTTACCTACTTATTCTTAAGTAACTTACACTTAAAAACAAAGTGTTTAAAAAATAGGATATTACTCTACTGTCAATTTGTGCAGGATGGCCTCTACGGCCCATGTGATGCGGAATACTCCAGCCACCGCGAGGGGGAGACTTTGTTCCTCCGCCGCTACCAGGACCACCTTTCTTGTGGGGGACACCTAACCGAATTTTGGACAAACGTGCCACCCATGGAGCCCTACTGCTCATCGGGTTTGGATCCCATGCTGTCCTCCAACGGGGAGCGGATCTACACCATTGAACAGACAGCCGGCGGGCATCGCGTCTCCTCCGTAAACGCCACAGCTGCGATTCACTTCCAGCCTTTCAAAGCTCGTGGAGAGCTGCAGTACATCTTCACACGGTAAGCTTGAAATTCTATATGAAATGCTGAGATAGCTGAAAATGGTTGATTTATAAAAGTTTTAGTTGCTCTCACATCTGCATCATTTTAAGATATAAGCACTGATACAGGTACACAATTTGAAAAAAAAAATTTACTGTGATTTGAATGTGGCAAGAAGGATCAAACTGATTTTCTACAGTTTTGAAAAATATTAGACAATCCAAAATATAAAAGATGTCAGTTATTTTCTTTTTGCTTTTTGCTGACAGCTTCTGGAACAAAAACTCAGTGAATACATCTGATAATGGAGGTTCATGAATGTGAGACTCAAGAACACTACCTACTTAATTGTTTGTTGTGTGACTTCAGTCAGACGCTCACCTTCGTTAAGTCATCGCCATCAACACCCACTGCCACCGAGATACCATCCGTGTTGACGCCGCTCGCATTTGAGTTGCCCAGCGACGACCTCACGCAAGGCCGCCATCCACTGCGTGCAGCCACTGCGGTGGCTTTACTGCGCCAAATTCTCGACGAGATTGTTGCCAGCTTCGACAGCGACATTGGACATGACTCCGTGAGGCTGCACGACGAGCGTGTGCCGCAAGCGTTGTACTTCCTCTCGGAACTTGACCGGAAACCTCTAGAGGAGCTCTATAAGGGCTATGCAGTTGGCACCAGCTATCAGCAGCAGACCACCAGGTGAAAGGACTCTCTTTTGTCGAGGTTTTGGGAATAACGTAGGTCTTTAGTGAGAGTATGGCCTGCACACAAACTTTTAACATTTTTTTATGACAACACCTATCTACTTTCTACATTCCTACACTCTTCTTGTGCAAAGAGAAAAAAAACCCTAATTAACTTGTTTTTTGGATTGAGAAAATGATGGTCTTGTTAACTAGTATTATTTATGCCTAGACAGGAATACATATCAGTGTGTGATTCATTTCAAAGGCAGGCTTGGCTCTTGTAGAAAATTACAAACCATTGTGCTCCATCTTAAATATTCTAATGTAATTAAGTGCCCTTAAGAAATAAAATTGGAAGTGTCAACTATTATTTGTGGGGAACCTGGTAGCTTGGGACAGAATAGGTAATGTAGGCAATTATTAAGAAATAAAAATGGGGAAGATCTATTTTCTTTCATCAGGCAGGTGTTCATGCAAATGCTGCCTATGGTGGGCTCTTGGGATTCCATCTTGCTCATCCGAGACCTGCTGACCTCAAAAACGGTGACTGGGTCCACGGCAACGTACCTCCTGCAGAATCTGCCATTCTACATCCGAGAGCCTTCAGAGGAACTGCTACGGCAGTGCGAAGTGTTTATGAACATGCCTGAAGGAACGAGTGAGGACCTGAAAGGAGTTGCAATTCTTGCCTTTGCCACAATGGTGCACAAGGCATTTGCTACCGGAAATTGTTCGCCTGTGATGCAAGAAGCTTATGTGCACAAGTATCTACACCATTTCCAAGGTAAATCATAGTAGGGCTTACTCATAAACCAACATTTACATATAGGCTGCAATGTTTTTTGGACAGTAATTAATTTACTTGTTGTCTTGCTAGAGTAATCAACTCAGTTTCAAGAATACCAATTCTTCTCCATTTTTGTATGTATAAACTGCATAGATTACCTTTTTATCCTGACATGTATTTGATAATTAAATGCAGGAATATAACTGGTGTTTGTTATTCACCAAAGCACTTGGTGAGCAATGTAACGATAAATGCAACGAAAACCTAATGTTAAAGATCCTCCAGCATATAATTAAAAGTCTCTGCATTCAAGTGGGCTAAACAAGAAGATTTGACTCTCAGAAAATTTTTCTTCTTATGAATAAACATTATACGTAAACTTATTAGTTAGTCTACTTAAGGTCAACTCATCATACACACCTCAATGCTAAACATGTGTGTAAGTCCGGATACCTACGCTATCGTGAATGGCTGGTCGTAACAAGCATTCCCTCCTCTTTTTATTGGCAGAGGCGACGGATTACAACTACCAGATGCTGTACTTAGAAGGTCTGAGCAATTTGGAAGACGGTCGAGTATCCGACTACCTTGAGCCAGTGATCAAGAGTCACCCTGACAAGCACCTTCGTTTCCTGGCTGTGTGGGCGACAATGAACAAGGCGTTCCTGCATGCAGATGCGGTTAGTTACTCCCTAACCTCCGAGAAAGCCATTTCATTTATTCTGTTGTTTATTTATTTCTTTACTATGGTAACTAACTGAACAGCCTAAAACCTAAACAGACTAAAATGCACAGATTTGAAAAGAATGCCTATGGGAATTTGGTGCCACAGCTGTTGCAGGCTGCAAAAGGATGGAATGACAAAGAGAAAAATGATCTGGATTAATTACAGACTTTTGGAATTCGAGAGACAGAAGAACAGGAACGACAGTCTTCTACAGAAATTCAATACATTTCAAACTTTAAAAAGACCATTGACTATAATGTATTACTTGGGACTGGTGTCTGTTCATTTGGCTATGCTTTGCTAGCTACTCTCACCCAACTGTGAAAGCTTTCTAAACATGCAGGCATTGACTGCAGGTATACAAGCTGTACTGGCCAATCTTGTCCGACCGCACTTCCTCTCTGGAGATGCGTGTGGCTGCGCTGACAATGCTGGTGGTGTCGCGCCCGACTGCTGGCCGCTTCTTCAGCCTGCATTGGTTCATGTCAACGGAGCCTGAGCCCCGACTCCGTCACTTCTACCACACAACACTGCAATCGCTGGCCAACAGCAAGGACCCTTGCTACTCCCTCATGTGAGTTGGCCCCCTCAACAGTACAATAGCCGAACACCAAGGCATAGAAAGAATTTGATCCGTTGCTATACTGCAAAAGCTTTTTCCTCCATCAATATATTTCTGGAATTCCCCGTTTATCTATCAAGGATCTCCAATACATAGAAAATAAAATAAAATAACTACACTTTTAAGGCAGAATTTGATAATGTGAATAAAATCACTATCCATTAAATTACGATTGCTTCCCGGAATAGCAATGCTTTCCTAAAATCTTGCCGAGCTAGTCTGCCTCTGCCTTCATGAAATAGTTAACGAAAACAAGAAAGCGGCAGATTGTAAAGCAAGGCTACATTTTGATTGAAGGAGCGGATATGCCCGACAAGTGCTGCGCCTGCAGCCGGCACCTGCCGTGCACCACTGGGCCACCGGCAACTATGTGCTGGATCACGCCAACACGGAATTGGGCTTCGGTGGGCTGGCACAGCTGTTTCTCATTGCAAACCCTCGCACTGACCTGCCCAACGTGTTCTTCTTACTACTGGGCAGTCACGCCATTGGACACCGTTTCAATCAATTCTCTGTGAGTCCCAGTTGCACCCTCGTTGAGACTGTTGTGAAGATAGACATGCCAGGTGGTTGTGGTAGAGTCTGTGGTGCTTGGAAGTAATTGTGGGGAAGGAGAGAGAGTTAGAGCTTGAAACTTTTGTTTATACTGGTTTTGTTTTAAATTTTGATAAATTTGTATTAAAATGATGTCATAAAAAGGCAAAAACCAGGAACAATACAGTATGCCATGAAATGGTAGAAATGTTAATGGAAAATCTCTGTTTGAGTTGCTCCATTAATCACGTTCAGTCATGGCCATGGGGCATAAGGTTCACTTTTCTAAAATAGTTGTATCTTTATCTTTTTCTACATTGACTGCGCTCTTTCTACGAAAATAGTACATCACTAAAATGACTAGGTAAGTAGTAGGGAAATCAGTTAGTTCTTCACTTTGCATTCAAAACACAGTTTGAGTTAGTTTTTTTCAAAGCTAGTGCTGAGTTTAGGTAAAGTAGACATGAGTCTT
>LVVV01432210.1:0-14291 GCA_001676325.1 Amphinemura sulcicollis
TTCGTATCCCGGATTGGATGACATTTTTGAAAAGTGCAGTTGCAAACTTAATAATAAAATATTTTAAGTCTATTTTGTGCCTTTTTTTACCATTGTCGTAAATTTTTAGCAAGTTGTGCTCTTTGCATTGGTCAGGTACAATTTTTACCAACCATAACTATCGCTACACTTCGCCACTTCGCTCATCTACAACACAACACAAACTGCGTTCGCGAAGCCCTAGTGCAAAAAAGCCATAAACGGCGATACATCATACAATATTACTATTTTTAATTTGGAAAGCATAAAATTCGTTGGGCAAAGATTTGAAATTTTCTTACAATGTTAAATGGTATTTTTATATTTCACTGTTAGTTGACTCACCCCTTATACGTGAATGTGGCACAGCAGCCTCGGCAAAAGTGTCTTTATTACCTGCAGCGTAGGCAAGCCCAATGTTGAGATACAGATCCCAGTACCTACTTGAAGAGAATAGCTCGAAAGCAATATCAAAATAAACAACGCCCTGTAGAGGTAGTTTTACTGAGACCTCTAAAGAATATTAGTGGTTATTTGGGGCCCTAGTAGGTTACTGGTTAGTCTCACGTTTTTTCTTATATGTGTTAATGTTATCGATGAACGTAGCAAGCGAAATCTCCAATTTCACTTACTGCAGAAAAAAGTCGCTTGTGTTTTTTTTTTTTTGGTGTGCATGTATGTTTGTGCTCTAGCGCCCAAACGCCTGCATCGATTTGGACCAAATGTGCAGGACATATTTTTGTGTTCTCAACTTAGTCCGACTGCGATTTTCAGTAAACTCGGCCAAGAAGCTTTGATTCTATTCAAAATTTACGAAAATTTTCAGCTTTTGCGTCAACTGTTACAAGTTGTACCTCTAAAAGTACTTGATATTTTTGGGCCAAAATTTGCAAATATATAAATCACATGAAAATAAAACAGCTTTTAAGATTTTAGAACCGAACATGTTTTCGTTGTCTTTTTATTCGAAATTCCCCGTTATTATTTATTGAATTTTAGCTGTTGCTATTGTAAACAAACTGCTTGACAACCCCAAAAAATATTGGCAAAATGAAACCACTGACTTCTTTAATGCAATGGTGATTTGGTATCAACCCGTTTTAATATAATTGTCTTGAAATAATTTTGGATTAAGCTGACTTTTATCGGAGACGTTATTCTTTTATGCGCTTTGTTGCTCTTTCTTTTCTCTCCTTCTCTTCTCTTTCTTTTTCAGCTTACCCACCACAACTATCGCTAAGCTCATCTAGCAACGTAACTAAAATTGCGTTTGCGAAGTCCTAGTGTGATATAATATTATCAAACTTAAAAATAATTTTCTGGGGCCCCGACGCACAAGTCGGCCCCAGAAACGCCCTTCGGCCTGAAGGGGCCCAGCAGACAGGGACCTAGTCAGCATTTGCTGCAACGCTGACCCTTAATGCTGACCCTGGGTGTGTGGTATATAGTTTACCATTAAACCCTTCCTACTCATAATGATATCAGATTCACCAGAAAATCGAGTTGTAAATGCAATTGAAACTCTTTAGCTGAACATTGAAACATATTTTCCAATTTTTGGCTTTATCAGGCATTGGCATGTGAAAGGACTGAGAAGGTGGGTTGGATACAATGCGACCAGCCTGTTTCTTATATGAAATTCTTCTCGTGCAAAGATTTAAAACCGATAAGAATATAATCAGTAATAATAACGTTTGTTTTACCAATCAATGCCGACGATTTGTCAGGGGAATGCGGTGGTGGGTGCGAACTATTTCTAGAATTGTTCAGGTTTCATTTGAATCTAATTTTTTTTTTTAGTAGTAATTCGTTGATATGGAGCAGTGGCGTGCGGTGGGTTTGCTATTGGGGAAAGCAACAGCAATAAACTTTGCTCGTCAACGCTTGTAAACATTGTGTTTCCAGTTATTCTGTGAATACGTATGGTGCAAACTGGTTCCAGGCGCCTTTGCACCGAAGGTGCACATTAGTAAGTTTTGAACCACACTTAAAATGAGAAAACTCTATCAAAACGTTTCGAAAAGTAATAAAATCGCACCATGTGCACCCTCCGGGGTCAAAGTGTGTGCTTTCAAAATTTACTAATATGCACCTTTGGTGCAAACTGACGCCGAGCGGCGTCAGTGGGTATTTGCCATGGGTATTTGCACGTAATGACTTGAAATGCAATTTTTACGCGCAAAGGGTGTCGTTTAAAAAGTTACTAACAAGGCACACAATATACGGCACTAGTTTGATAAGGAAGGAGTGCTTACCTTGCTTCCATGGACTGCATGCCACTGGTAAGGAGAGAGGGGGGGGTTTTACTTTTATGGTCATTTTGCAATTTCTTATCCGTTAATTTCCCCTTTTTACGATACATGTAATAATGCTTTTTTATATCCGGCCCGCGGTGTATCCAGGAATTTTGAATCTGACCCGCGTCTTCCAAAAGTTGCCAAGGCCTACGAAACATCTAGATTCGGCAATATCTCTGGTTACAGACAAGTATTCCCTCCGAGGGTTGTGGTTTTTAGTGAATGCTCTAGGATTTAAGCCCTGAATCTGCATCGGCAGAGTCGCTCCACTTGGGACAAAAAGTCCATCCCAGAAGAGCATCCAATGAAAAACCACAACTCTTGTTGCTCTATAGCTCACAAAACCAGTGAATTTTGAGCCATTTCCAAATCCAATGATACCTCTTTTTCTGCTGTGGCTCGTGTCAAGTTTTGTGATTTATCAGCGCTCTATCAAATGAGTGACCTCTAAGGATTGGGTCCGTGTTGACATCAGAGATACATTTGCCTTTTCTCTTGAAATTGCAACCGCAGGTCCTTGCCCCTAGTGAATGAATTTGGCGGGTCGGTTGAATGAATACCAAACTGGAAAATGGCCGACTCTGTCATTTGAACTACATATTTTTATCAACATGGAGCAGCAGTATTAGCACAAGGTGGCAGTATGTTTGTAAACTGAAAATTCATCTTTAAAGTGAAGTGTGAAAGCCATCGTGTGTAGTTACATAGTTCATCAAATATTCAGCTGTCATTAAATTGGCAATATTATGACAGTTTTTTATGGTCCGTATGTGTTGTCAATTTTTTGGGAAAAATAGGGTTAGAATCGGTCATTGTTGGGAGTTCAGCTGATGGCCGTCTTGAGGTACATCAGAGCAGACAACCCAGAGGTGGGACATGTAAAATCGCAATTATTTACTCGATTCCTTTTTGCATGACCATGTGGACAACAATTTAAGCAGCCTTATTTAAGGGATCCAATAAATCGCAGTGATTAACCTCAGTTTCTTCATAAGAAATAGGTTACCATGGTCTGAAAGAGGGATGCACCTACTTGACCCTTAAAACATCCAATGTCAAAATTGTATCACCCACTTGTCAGATTTCATGGTTTTTACATATTTTGAACTCAAATTAATAGTCTGACAGTTGAGAAATATAAATAACCTGTCAATTGCAGTTTGTGTTTTTGTTTGTTGTGTGCTGGTGACTTAAAAATGGGAGTGTCAAAGATTGTGATTCAATCCAACATTTCCGCTATTTGGAAGATTTACGGTGAAGTGTGTGATTTGTTCAGGGTCTGGTCTGCCTGAGTGACGTCGGTACGTCTGGTTAGCTGAATGTTGATACACCAAGACTACGATGCTAAGCCTGGAGGCTGCATGTGAGGAAGCTGATGTGAGTTGCACTTTTATCGCATTTTATTTACGTACATACATTTATCTTTTCTACAACTAAACGGCACGTAGTAAATAGTGCAGTCTCGTATGCAAATGTTGCAGAAATCATGAGTTTTTTCAATTATCAATTGAAGTGATAGGTGGTGGAAGTGGTAACAGAAAATGGCTTGAGCCTTGTGTCAGCACATGCTCATGTCAAATAAAAATGACCTGTCATACAAGTGTCACTTCTAGATTATTAGTTAAATTAACTTTGGTATGGTATGGGTAAACTTGTATTACTTTTGAAGTTAGGGGTCAAGTATATTGCTAGTAGTTTTACTATTAGTTTACTTGGACAGTTATGTATTACATGTTCTAGATTTGGGGCACTGCAAAAATATGTAACAAAATATCTATCTCAAATGAATTCAGACCAAGCACTTTTATCTGCTGTTGCATAATGCTTGGTCGCTGATGTTCTAATCGAGCGAATTTCCTGTGGTTTCAGCACATTCTGCACATTGCAAAGACCTGCCCCCAATCGGTACTGCATCCAAGGACACCGGAGAGAAATGGTCACAACTTCTACAACATACATCAGAAGTTGCTGGCCTTATACGAAGAAGAGTGCATCACGGACACAAAAAACCCCAATAGAAGCATCAAAATTGCGTCACAACTTCTGGGCAAGCTAATGGTCCGAGACAGACTGAACACCCTTGTTTTTCGACTGTACCCCGGAAACAAGGGCTACTCGGTGGGCATGCGTGTGCCTGAAGGGGAGACTGAGTCTGTCAAGTACTCGTACAGTCAAGACGACATACTTTTGTGTCTGGATAGCGAAGAAATTCCTTACATGATGCTGGACATTTTAGAAGAACAACGCCCCGAACTTTTCTATTCGGGGTGCATCATTGCGGAAGTGCACGATCACAGAAGAGGCTTTCTGATTAGCAGATATACGACAACCTATGTGCTTCTTAAACCGTCGACTAGAACCTTAATGTGTGATGCAAACGTTCTTTCGAAGAACAGTGATTTAAACAGAGACGAGAGGTTACAACTCGAAAGTCAACTAGTGCTAGCGACTCAAGCCCCCCTGTGCTTAGACCCTTCCCCTTCTGTTGCCTTGACCAATAATCGACTGCAGTACGAAACTCAGCCGTTTGGCACCAAGCAGCTGCGGAACACCGCGAGAAAGTACACGCAAGTGGCGCTCAATAGAAAACGCAAGCTGGATCAGTTCACCGCTCATCCCGAGTTCAAACTACACAGCTTTTTGTCTCGCCAACCCAGCAAGCTCAAGCCGACTGTCGCACCAGTTCCAAAGAAGGTATGTTTGAACTCGAAAGATTTTTCAGTGATAGAAAGAATGAACCTGGGGTTTTGATATATGTTGGCATGTGAAGGTTAGGTGATCGGTGCTCCGTTAGTACATGATTTTGACCCCGAATCTGTAGTTGAATGTTTTTGCCATAGGCTAGACAGGCCATCTTAGCATATAAGTTGGCCCTTTCAGTTTTTTTTTAGTTCAAATGGTCACTGATTGATAATGAGTGAGTAATGGCAGTTGGCAGTTTTCAATTGACAGCTACTGACTTGTGAAAAGTTGCCCTTTGTTTGGAATCTGTCAGATTTTGTTGCTGTGGCCTTTAATAAATAAAAGCCAGAATTTTAAAATCAAGAAATTAATGTAGACTGTAAAATCACTTTTATATTAGTTAACAACAATTAAGTGATAAAATTTACCTCACACTCTCTGGGCATAAGAATCTACCACCAAATCATACTTTCCTCCAATTGAATCAGTTGTTCATGAAAGGGTAAAGTCCACTCAATCGAGTCCCAATCAAAATCGATCCAAATCGATCGAGATAACCGAGAAAACGGGTTACATAACCTACAACCGTTCTGGAATGCAATAAAGATTTAACCTCGCTTAAATAACACTTTTGTCGCTCAGACATGTTTCATTCTTCACTAAATGTGCGTAGAGTTCGAGGAGATGATATTTGTGCTGCACTCAATCACCCATATTTTGTAACTTTGCACTTTTTTGAAATAAGCGATCAATTTGTTTCAACACTGTCCCTATCCTGGTAGAGTTTTAACACTGCCTTTATCCTGATATAAGCCTCCTTGTTGAAGCCTCCACCGAAGACCAGCCATTCATACGACTCGGCTCCTAACCGTTGCGTTTTCAGATCACCGTCGAAGCGATGGGCGTCCCGGACGGCGGTGTGGAGGTCACGCGGCTGGCGCGCAGCTACGAGAAGCCGCGCGAGACGAGCGACTGTACGCCCCACCTGGTGGAGGAGTACGTCCTGGAGGCGGACCGGGGGCAGGGCAAGTGCTACCACATCAAGGTGTCTATCCTGCAGCGGGCGTCGGACGGCCAGTTCCTCGGGGAGCTGTATGTCGACCGCGACTACCGCGACGGAGAGACCAACGGCTCCGCTTGCAGGTAAACACTTTCGTTGTAACAGAGATACTCCACGTTGTTAACCGACCGGGGGCCAGTTTTTCTGTTTGAAACTTTATTGTACATTACTACGCTTATTATTTGCTGGGCCAATCAGATGATGTTTTCTTTTGTAGTTCTGAAGCACTGAAAATCCGGTACTGAGATTTTTTGAATTATAATCGATCTCCATTTGTAATGCAATTTCATTTAACTAGTGCAAGTGCCAAGCTGCATATGAATGGAAACCACACGGTTTGCCAAATACTTTTCCAGTCCAAGTTGGTTTATGCAGAGCTATGAGGTTTAATAACATCTCCAAGTTAAAAATATAACAATGTTGTTCAAAGAAGCCAAATTTTGCTCACAAGATCAGTGTTAACTTACCGGTTTCCAAAATCACTTGAAATTGGAGGTTCAAAAAACTACTTTTGGGAGGAACTCCATGGAATTTTGAGTAAGAAAGACAGTGAGTCAATTCCCATCCCAGCGTAAGATCGTCACTTCCGTTATCTGACCGTTGGGTCCCCTGGCCGCCAGGTTCCCGCTCGGCAACCGCAGCCACGCAACGCGCTACATCCACCAGTTCACGGAGATCTTCACCGAGGAGGGACGCAAGTCCGTCCGCATCACCCACTCCGTCCCGGGCCAGCCGTCGCGCGTAACCGTCACGGCCGGCTTGCGCGAGCGCGAGGCCAAGCTGCAGGCGCAGGCGCAAGCGTTGATCAAGGCACAGAGTCCCATGCAGCCGCCGACGGTGCCGCTGTCCCCGCAGGCGCCCTCGCCGCTGCACCCCTCCAACTCGCTGCTCTCGCCGATGACCAATGGCACGGCGCTGTCCCCGAAGTCCCCCACGCTCGCCAGCCCCAAGACCGCGGTGCAGGCGCCGCCCAGGCACATGACCAACCCCACCATCAGCGCGATCGTCAACAGCTTAATGAACTCGGCGCAGCAGTTCCAGCAGGCGACGGGTACGTTAATTACCGGCCCTCACTGATTTCCAGCCCCTCCTGACAAGCCAAATAGGCTTAGAAACTTGTGTGGGTTATCCTAAAAAAAAAAATTTAATATAAAAATTTATGTGGTTAATGAGAGAAAGGGAAAATCAGCGAATGAAGCTTAAAGTACGGCATTCGAATACCTGATATTTTTGAAATTATAAGTCCACGCATACATATGAATAAAAAGTGCTTTTATTACTATTATTATTTATGGAAAACCCTTAGCCTTTCTGAGGTGAAATTTAGCTGTTTGCATGTCATTCTTAAGTTTCCTGGGCCATTATCGGTCTTATTCTAAGCCTGGAAGTATCATAGCCGCAACGCTCGCTTGCAGCCGCCGCCAACGCTGCCGCTGCGCCAAACTCGATGGCGCCGACCGCGTCTACGCAGGCGACTTCAAACTCGAACAACTCGGCCATCCTCAGCATCCTCAACAGTAACAACAACAACCTCGCTAACCACGTAGTGCAACAACAGTCGCCGAGTCAGCAGATCAACGCTCAGAAGCTGATGACCGCCAAGAAGATGACCATCACGGACATCATCAATGCCGGCCTGCTCCACCCTAACAACCTCGTGCAGAACGCGCAACACGTGCGTGTTTCGCTCTCCTCGCTCGTCAACGCTCCGACCGCCGCCGCCAACCAGATGCCGCAGTTCACGATATCGACCAATAGCGCGGGCTACACGACCATCACCTCCGGCAACAACGTCGGCTTCACTTCTGTGCCGATCGCAAACAAAATGCCGGGCAACAACGTGGGTTATGCGTCGGTGCCGATCGCGGCGAAGCCGGTCGTCAACAATGTTGGCTACGCGACGGTACCGATCGCGTCGAAACCTCCGGGCAACAACGTCGGCTTCACTTCCGTGCCGATTGCGTCCAAACCTCTTGCCAGCGGCGTTGGTTACACGACGATCCCGATCAGCCCAAAACCATCAGGCGGTGGCGGGTTCGCGGGCGTGCCAATGACGTCGAACCACGTCGCAAAGCATGTGGCGAACGCGCGACGTGCCTCAGGCGCCGACAGCAACCTCGGGATGTCGATGCCGGGACTCTCCGCCCTCCTGGCCGGGACGCCTTCCGCAGACAATCCGGTGCCCGGCAACTCGAACTCGTCGCTGCTGGACAGGTTGACGGCGGGCGCGGCTGGCTCGCCCGGATACCCGGCCTCCAGTCCGTCTCCGAAGGGGCAGTACCCGCAATCCCCGGTGAATTCTGTGTCCCCGCTGTCGAGTCCGCCGGGAAACATAAACATTCAGAAGTTGAACTGCATCGAAAGCTTGCAGGGAGCCATCACGGCCATCCCCGGGCTGCAGAACGTGCAAGTGACGATTCCCGGTCTGGTCGTGCCTCTCTCTGTGTCTTTGAACGTTTCCGCCGCTGGCTCGTTGGTCACGTCCAATCACAACCAAAACGTAGTCCTAACGTCCTCGAGCTCCGGACAGCCCATACTGTCACTTCCTGTCGGTAAGTTCTACCACCATTCTTCCTTAGAAGCGATTTCTGCTGTGCCGGTAAGATTATGTTCAGGAGGCCTCTGTTTATTGAAACTCATCAGCATCGTGGTTTGTTCCCTCACTAAGTTTGAGTGTGAATAGAGTTTGACGCAATGGCAACAACCAATCACATTCAGTGAAATTCAATCTCCAAATTGGAAGCTAACTGACCGGTGAAACCAACTGCGACTTTTTGAAAAGATATCGTCAAAAATCTGCTCTGCATAAAAGAAGCACACTTAAAAGATTACCCTTTATATTGCTTTCATCCGTATACAGTCGGCTAAATTTTCGCAAACTATGGTAGTTATATATTGAAGTAACAAATAGATAGTGTAAGGGTGTTATTAGCTAGCTAGTAACTTCTCTCCCTCACTGGCATTTGTGAATTCCTCAATGTGATTGTTTTCAGCTCAACTAATGGCATCAGGAATGAAAGGCTTGAGTCACCAAAATCTTCGTTCTTCCTTGGTGCCAAACGCTTCGATCTCTCTACCTCAAGTACGTGACTATATTGCGTTTATCAACGCTTGTTTTCAACGGCAGATGATATTATTTTTCGATATTTACTTGACTACCATCTTTGCATTCCCGTTCCGTTGCCCAGCAACATGAGAATTCCATTAACAATCTTACGGTCCGAAATAACACAATCTTCGTACGTAATTTCACATTGCACTGGTACTACATGCTCTCTCGTATCATGTTGATGCGTAAATTTAACTATACATGGCAAAGATAAGAATCAATTGTTCGCGATAGGGCACAAACCATATTCACTATTTCAATACAGTCGAAATTTAGCCGCGCTTAAATAGCACTTGTGCTGCTTTTTGATATTTTTTATGATGTATATGATGATATTTGTGCCGAACTCAACTATGGAAATGTTGTGTTTAATGCCCATTCTAGAAACCGATGCTTTAGCCCAGTGCCACAGGGCCAGTTGTCAAAACAGTGCGTCGTAAAACCCCAATAATGGGTCTGATAGCAAAGTGCTGTCTATCGAATCGCGATGCCTATCGATTATCAACATGGATGTGCGCAGGTGGGCGGGCAGTCGATCCAGCTGCAGGTGCAGCGGCCGCGTGGAATCCTGGCCGCCAACCACGCAACCGGCGAGCGCAAGATGGCGGTGGGACGAACGTTGCTCCAGCGGCCGGCGTATCGCATGGCGGGCGCGGGCATAGGGCCGACCAGCCAGGTCGTGACACTCACGCCACAGCAGCAGGTAAACAGTTTGCTCGCGTGGGGAACCTCTAGACAATTTGTCGGGTAGTTTGCTCATGGCTGGATTTTTTTAATAGGAGGTAAAAAACTGACGTACGGACTTCCTCGAGTTGTAGAAAGATAAGCTGCATGCTTAAAACTTGGGCTCTTGTCTTTTTCAATTTTATTTTTCAACTAATCCAGCAATTTGCACTTTACGTCCGTTAAGGAACTTATGTTGCTCTGCGTTTTTTTGTCAGGGCTCACAAAATGTAGCGTGAGCGATGCATTCATGTGAGCGATGGACTGGTTTTCGCTGACGCTCGCTTTCCTCTTCACCCCCCAGCTCCAGCTTGCCGCGTTGCAGAAGCAGCAGCTGCAAAACATGCAGTGCATGAACCAGTCAGTCCCGTCGTCCGTTTCCGCCAAGCACAGGCGACGATCGAATGCGGCGGATCCGAGCAAATAGCCTCACGCTTCCTCGGCAACGAAGACTCGTCGTCGTTGTTTCGCTGCCTCCAAGATTCCACTCAAGACTGCCCTGCGTTCGCACGCGACATTGGCTCAACAATACGTGCCCCTTTCTTTTTTTTTTACAATCCCAACTACCCACATCCGCACTCGACGCATTTCACCGTCATCGACATTGTTGGATGAGAAATTTTCGCAGAATGTTTAATGCCAAGGGTCCCATTATCATGAAGATAATTTCTAGTTTTTAACTAACTAGCGCTGCCAAAAAGTGATGGGTGTTAATGATATTATTGCCGTGCGATGCAATACAAGAACTCAGGTGGTTATCTCCCCAGTTGTTCGGTGTCTGACCTGTCACGCTACTACTAGCCCCGTTGCCTTCGCCATTGCCAGGATTCTTACTCTAACAATGCCGATGCCATCATTGTTGCCGATGTCACGTACGTAGGCAAATCGATGCAAGGTGAAATGCTAGACTCTCTTTTCTATCCTCCCACCTCGAAGAACGTAAAGAAACGTTGTGCAGTTTGAAGGCTGCTGTCGAGGGAAATTTGTCTGGAGGAAAATGCTGACATGCTTAGAATTATTTTGCTATATACAGCTCTGGCCTTAACATTTCTATTTGATTTTCTTTATTTTGCTCATTGAACATTATGTTTTTTTGATTTGATTGTATGCCTTTGCTTTAAGCAAATTTTGTTTGTATAAATTAACCTGCTCTTGAAGTTTGAAAGAAGCCATCTCTATTAGATAGGTTTAGACTTGTTCAGTGCCAAGACACTTGAGAACAATAAAGTGTTTGAAGACGACAAAAGCAATGCACATAACTTAGTTGCGATGAAGAGAGTAGTAGGCTGTGATTGAAGAGAGAGCTGGTTGGCTGCCTTGTCACTTGAAAAGAAGTGAGCAAGGCAGTTGCCAAAACGTTCACCAGCACTCTCTTCAATCCAACCAACCAATTTCACCATCTCAAGTAGGTTATGTGCATGACTTCTGTTCCCTCTAACGAACAGTTAGAAAAATGACTTTAAAAAATAGTCAGAGTTCAGACAAATTTCTCTTAACAGCAAAATGGACAGATAACAGGAAGATATTTCAGTCAGTGATCACTCGAAGGTTGTGTCGAATTGTGAACAGCGTCAAGCTAAACGTTTTGTGCTCACGGCTGAGCCAAGGCTGCAGTACAACTCTAGGTACCTTAATAATTTTAAGTCAAATGAAATGTCACAGACAGATCAATTCCCCACCCAATCATCCATCATTGCGTCGATCATCGTGTTGTTTTTGTTCTCTCTTTTGTACAAGCTTTATTTGCAGTTTTGATATTGACTACTACAATAAGAGATATTACTTACGAGTGTCTCAAAAGGACTCTCGTCATCAAGCAACTGTTCTTATTATATGTATATTTGTGTGGTAACCTCGTTAATTTCTACCCTGAGAAACGTCGTTACTGTTTTGAAAATGAAATTATAAGACTAAGAAAGGTTCTTTCCATCTGAAAATTACTAGGATGGATTATGATGGAACAGCCTCGCAATATAGGCATGCAATTATCGAGAATCATTGAGTCGTTGACACAAATTAAAAATAGCTAGGTTGTTTAATATGTAAATTGAAATGTGTAAATTATGAACTATTTATAATGTAATAATGTGTGTATAAGTGTAAGGTGAATGCGAACAGCAAGATCATGTTGAAATACGAAGCTTAGTAATCATTGAGATTGCAATACAATTTATTACAGTTTGGATAAATTTCTATAGCTGAGTTGAAAGGGAAAGTGTTTATTATTGACGCTGAGCATTATTTATTACATGAATATAAAAATCTTTTACAAAAAACAACTAGTTTGAAATTACGTTTCTTGATTATGAACCGAGGGCTGTTTCGACAAGTCTGTTGATCGCTCCGGCTCTCTTGATGGTCGTTTGGATGCATTTTTGTAGCTGAGAGGGCGTCAGGGGGATGCCACCGGGTTTCAGGAATAGGCACAGCTCGTCACCTTTCACGGCAATTGTTAGTAGACCCACGCACAAGGTTTCCTCATCAGCGCAAGGGTCGGTCAATAGAATGTTGCTAAAGGAGAACAAAGAAACAAGACTAGAGATGAACCCAAGTGCTAAAAGTTATGTACAGTAACGTTAGTTTGCTAGAATCCTTCTTACTCATCAAATATTGCATGTGTCACAGCCACTGGAAAGTTGTTTATTTTTAGTGGGAATTTCTCTTCAGAAATCGTTGTAGTATCTTTATCAGCATCTAATGTTACGGTGGGCAGCTTGATAGTCCGGAGGGCAGCGATTATGGCGATAACACAAGCGTCAGCGACTGACCCGTCGTGGTTCAAACATATTATGTCACAGTAAAGCACCCATGCTAATTGCTCTGGTGAAATGCAGAGCGATTTCAAATCAACACATCCAGAGTTTGTGATCAAGTCAGCTACAAATTGACTAAGAACTTGCGCTTGATCACTCGGAGGGCCAGGCCGGAACCTTGTCGAGCACAGTGCGGGTAGATCCACGTTCGGGACGAGGAAACCTCTGTCCGGTGTTTTGGGATCTGGTTTTGCTAGTTCCTGCAGTAAAAATATATGTGAGTGAACTTTTTATAAGTGATATATTACATTCGAGAGAAATTATGAATGTTTCTTACAGCTTTTATTCCACAAACAACAGTGGTGTCTCCTATCTTGACGATTGCGGAGCCATCAGCAGATTTGATGGACCCAACGTTCACTGTAGCTGGCCTGAATTGTTCCAGGCCTCGGCAATCCGGTCTTACTTCATTTGCCTGCAAAATTTTACGTAGATAAAGAATTTAATCGTTCCAAATTCAGATATACACGAAACTCAGATTGTTGTTCGGCCCATGCTGCCGCCACTTCAATTAACCTCAAAATAAAAAATACGTATTACGTACAAGATAGTCTCTGTAATATTTAAGCGGATGGATGATTCTGCAACAAAAAATTTAATTAATTGCTTTTTTACCCACGGAGATGAGAATTGTTTAAATACTCATGAAACTGTAAAATCCTACTTATACTGTGCCGCCATGTTTACACCCGAATTTTTACTCTAGTGGAGGCGAGTGGAACTCAGTGACCGCCTTATTCAAAATTGTGATATTGTAGTTTTGCAGCTGGAGTTTTGTGTCTTTTCTTTTTCCTAATGAGTGTAGCATCATGCTTAGTCAAAAGTACGTAGACAAGAACATTGCTTAATAACGTTTGTAACTATTGGGCAAAGCTTTTTTTCAAAAGCTAAACCGTCGTTCGATTTTGATTGCTAAGACGAGTGAGGACGAGGCCGTGGCATTTGTTTCGATGCTCAATGCTTCCCAGTGCAGTGCAGTATACAGGTAAAGTATTGTGATATTTAACTCCAATGTCCATCACTTTCAATTTTTATCTTACACCAGCTAATTATTTATAACTTATTATTTATTTTAGCTACCTATGTCGAGCAAATGAATAATATAGATGCAAGACATTGCTTAAAGTTCCCATGGGCACGTAGCCACAGATTATAACCCGTGCAATCAGTGATAACTATTCCTATTCACTATCTTTTTTAAAACTCGGTTCCAAATAAAAACGTTTGTATGCCTGAGTTATTTGCCAACACTGAGAAAGATTGCCTCTCTCAAAAATACCCAAACCTACCTACCCAACGCGATTCAATACCAAGCGAAGTCTAAAAATTTTGGGGCGACGATCGCAACAATGGTCGCTGACTTTATAACCCAATGCCATATTTTCTCCAGCATGCCCAGACATTTAATTACTCTAATCCTCTTACACATTTGTAGAAAATCTTATCGCTAAAGAAGGATTGAACCATTCGTCTTATCTGGTCTTATCTCAAAACATTTCGTAGCAAAATAAAATCACAATCAGAAATCATATTTTATATTGACACGATTGATTTCGTGACATCATACAGGGTGTAAATCAATTTGAATG
>LVVV01432211.1:0-14296 GCA_001676325.1 Amphinemura sulcicollis
AGGTTTAAATTTTGAACCGTCGTTAGCGAAACTTGGTTCAAACCAAGTTTAACTCAATGTTCGTGAAAACGGGCATAAGAGCATAGGGTTTAGTAGTATGGTTGTTATGGTTAGAAATAAATATTTTAGTCTTAGAATGACAAGATGAATATTCTTTTCCAAAAGCCTACCATACATTCCAAACATTCCATACATTCCACACAAAGCCAACCATACATTCCAAACAAAGCCTACCATACATTCCAAACAAAGCCTACCTTTCGGGAATGGTCGTATTTCCCCAGAGATGTTGGTGATCTTTCCGAAGAAGTCGAACTCTCGCTCATAGAATTGCTTGGCAGGTCCTGATAACGAGCCGACAATGCACTTGGTCAGCAAGTCGAGCGTGTCGTACAGAGATGCGTCCTTTATGTGCATTTCCTCGTCCATGTACATGTTTGTACGCATGTTCCAGATCAGCTGGTGGCCAACCACCTGCGACTTGCGTGCGATATACTTGACAAATTCGATCACATAGCCCATCTGCAAAGCGCGTAGAGCATCCATCAATTAGTCTCTTCACTGTGAAGCTTTGCAATTTACCGTACTTTTTTACAGAATCACAGTTTCTTTGGGAATCCCAAACTTCTGAGTATAGCTTGATATTAATATTTCCTATAAAAAATGACACAAGACAACAAAGCTCTAGTCTAATGCCAAGATTTTAGCATACAGCTATAGGAAGAAAACTCTGGACAGGAGGACATTTCTTATTTTACGATATCTAGTTTCTTAATTTTGACGCTAAAACACGAAGGGCTGACACCAGTGACAGTGACACGTACCGTGTCGTGCCTGACGGCTTGCACCAGTTGCGGAATGTAGAAGAGAACGGCGTCAGCAGGATAAGAGGCAAGAACGCGAACTGCGTACTGAGCTGTGATGGGGTGCGGCGGAAATTGGCGCGAGAAGTACGCCAGTGCCTCGATGGGCGACACGGGCGCCCACGTCAACATGAACACCAACTGGGACACACAACATATGTAAGTTAGCAGAATAATTGTTTTGGAAGGGTAAGAATATTATGAATACAAGAGATACAAGAATACAAGGCATTTCACAATGACATTCACCTCCTTGGCGTCGTTGAGCAGTGTATCGGTGGTGACTAGGTACGCTAGCGCGTACGGAATGTGTGAGACAACAATCGGGTTCAACCTCACTTGCCGGGAAACTTCGCGAACAATGCTGTCGACATTCTTCAATCTGAAATCCAAGCATTACAATTTCATTGGTTGCCTACAGAGAGGCTGAAAATCAATGAAGGCCAAGACATTTGACTGGAAAATGAGAGGTAGAGCAGCATATT
The DNA here is from genome assembly GCA_001676325.1 of Amphinemura sulcicollis. NCBI lineage: Eukaryota > Metazoa > Arthropoda > Insecta > Plecoptera > Nemouridae > Amphinemura > Amphinemura sulcicollis. Next base: position 1,349 of record LVVV01432211.1, read on the forward strand.
GTTTGGGAACATTCATCCTTTCCAGCTTCCATACTTCTTATGAAACACCGCGTTCAGGTTTTTGCCACTCTATTAGACTGGTAGAGTGTGCAATCCTTACAATACAATACAATCCTGTAATAAATTAATACAATACTGGTTTCATTTAAAATCTATCTTATGAGGGGTTTTGCTACCTGACTGGCAAGAAGACGGCCAGCATGGGGCTGATCTCCCAGGCAAGCCGCGCGTTGTCCCGCAAAGTGCGCTCCGTCACCGCCTTGCTCCGCCATGCGGCGATGGTATCTTCTCCTGGGACTTGCAGCTCTGGTCGTCCCAGCGGGTTGTGCCAAGTAAGCAGGAACTCGATTTCAACCGCCTGCACCAAGATAGATGCCAGTTCATCAGTCCCTACCGTTAATACTGGAAAATTGCTACATGCCACGCAAAACGTGATTTTAAACCTTCCATCTCACCATCAGATCAAGAATGAGGTTCCGCTTCTTGATGTAGTCCTTGACAAATATATCAGCGTTTGCCGTCCGTTTGGAGATGGCGGATCGTTTGGACAGGGTGTTGGAGCTTGCAGACAATGGGACCGTGTTGATCCAGCCAGTGGCAGCGCGGCCAAGGTCGTTGTTGGACCGCAAGTCTGACTGGAGATCAGCGGTTAGCTGGCTGTTGGGGCCATAAAGGTCAAAATCTGGCAAAAGAAAACAGTAGGCTACAAAGCAGTCAGGCTATCAAAATCTATTGAACTCTGTAAAAAGCAGCTATTAAAAATTATTGTAACCAGCATCTAAATCCCTTTGTCCTCCAATGGAACCAATTCAAACATTCAATCAAATCAAAATGTAACTCAAAATGTACTATTTGAATTCCACAGTATTCAATTAGGGCGTCTTCATCACTTACCACCCACTACGCTAGCCTTGAGATACTTCTTGTCTGAGTGCATGGTCTGCCAAAACCGCACCAGCACGAGAATGTCGTCGCGAAGTTGTGCCCCGCGCTGCGTCGGGCATCTCGGCGCTCCGCAAAAGTAGTCGAGGCAACTGCAGTAGATGCGTTCGCGAAGGACGTTTCTGCTCAGGGATCGCGGTAGGATGTCACCTTGCAGAAGTGAGAGGCCACAAGCCAGCAGCCTGCAAGCAATGCATTAGCAAACATTTAGTGCACTCATGATGAGCAAGTTATAGCCCACGGCCCCATAGTTACACAGTTAAAAGGTCATGTCAATATTTGCAGGAATGAACCTTGCATGCCAACTATCAGAAAAAAGAGGGTCCAAGGCATACAATTTGCAGATCAGAAGTTTGATATTTGAATGCATATTAAAAGCAGTACCAGGTAGTACATAGATGCAGACATCTATTTTAAGTGTAACTGTTTTTTAATCCATCTCTAGCTTCTGAGATAAGCAGTGCTTGAAATAATTTTGCAGCTCAGCAAGATTGCAATTTAATATAATAAAGAAATCATTCGTCCGACCTGAATCTGACTCCCACGGCTGCCACGTGTCTGTTCTGGTGCGAGTCCTTGGCGCCGACGGCCATGGGCAGAGAACGGTGCAGCAGAGTGGCCAACATCTCCACTTTTTCTTGGCTACAGTACTTTGCTGTCTCCACCAGCTCGGCAAGGAACTGGCACCAGATGTCGTGAGGCCTAACAAATGGCGCCGTCGGTTCTAGTTTGCAGCCCTCGTAAGCCGACAAAGGACTGACTTCCTTCTCTTCCTCCGCAAACAGCCCAAGCTTCTTCTCAATTGTACACTGCCACAGAGAAATCAGCCTCTCGTAAAAACTTCACAGGTCAACCTTGTATGCCAGACTACTAACCATGCATATCTGAACAATGACTATGCAACAGGTTTGAAGGATCATCTCAATTATGGCTCAAGATTGATCAATGATCAGGTTCATAAATCTCAAGAAGTCACTACCCCAAACTACCCCTAAAATACATAAATAAATGCCAGCATTTTTACAGAGGAAAGCCTGGTAACTTTTATAAATCTTGTTTGCAGGGGGGGAAAGCAAATTCCGTACATTCACGAATCACAGTTTTCAAAATAGTTATCTCAGAGCAAGTTGTACCTGCCAAGCTGACAGCATCTCCTGCAGGAATCGCAGCTCAAGGTCTGGCCGGGCTGTGACTAGCCACTGCCAGCATTCAACGGCTGTTGTCATGGCATTCTCAGTGAACAGCTCTACCTGCGACCACGCCACCACGTGCAACAGGTTGCGGTAAACTCCTGCAACAAGCGACAATGCCACAAGCGCTACAGTTTTAGTTTTCAAGCTGCACTGAACTAAACGTAATCAACTGCAAAGAAAAACTAGCCTTTTCAATTTCTAAATTATTTCCTATTCTACACATTTGTATCATAATGTAATATTTATAACACAACATGTAATATACCGAACCCTATTAGTTTCTTGTAAGATCATTCAAATTTATTACTCTGGCAACTCATTGGACATCAAGAGTCAAAAGTGTTGCAAATAAAACTCTCAAGTGAATCAGTTTACATGAAAATGAAACGGTTCCTCACCAGGCGTTGTGATGAGCATGGCAGTGGCCCTCCACAGAGCGCCGCGGTGCTCCAGACAGTCGTTGGCGCGACACGCGGCCCACACGTCGGCAATCAACTTGGTCATAAGAGCCGGCAGCTCGCTGCACCCCTTGCACCCGAGCAGCATACCCGACACTTGGCCCATGTAGCGACTGCGTTGTGACAATGACGAGACGAATCGCGCCGAGTCACTCTTCACGCACTTCGGACGCTTGTCCAGCATTGACGCCTGAGGACAAGAAACGGGCAAGTTTTTTACATTGTTTTGTTACTGTACAGAGGTGGCATGAACTGCAAAAAATTTAACAGATACTATGAGCCGATTGAAAGTGACAGCAAAAAATATGAACTCAGAAATGAACTACAGAAAGGAGGTACACGACTTACCAACAAACGTTTTCCATCCTTTGGCACACTCACTTACTGCAATGTTTATGTACCAATCTGATATTATTATCTACTTTCTGTCACTTACGCTGAGAGGCGCTGACTGCAGGTTGAGCCCGGTGAACTGCAGCACGCTTTCTGTGGCCAGGGACAATCCAGCGTGGTGGTAGTGCCCGGAGTTAGGGATCTGGTTCAGGTAGTCCTGCAGATGCGAGCGAGTAGACTGTGGAGCCCACTTCATTGCCTCCTGGACGATGCCTTGGCACCGCGAGGCAAAGTCCTTCACGATGCTCTGCACAATGAGGAACAGGTACATGCAATGTAATAAAAAAAATTGCATTTAGATGCAGGTAACACAAAACACAAAGGGTGAAATTACCTCTCTTGCTTCCAAAGTGTCCATCAGCATGATGCTGAACTCAGTAGTAGGAACGCTGAGGGTGGGGGTCTCTTCGTTTGGATCCAACTGAAGAGAGTACGACAACACTTGCAGAATGTCCAGCATTGTCCACAGCACTCGGCAGTTCCACAGCAGATGTGGGAACCTGTCCACCAGCCCCGAGAGATATTTGTCCGCAACCCGTCGGATCTGCTTGTGGATGTGGTTGAAGTTCACTAGCAGGAACTGGGCGTGGTACTCGAGTTCTCGTTCTCTTGCTTCGTCCTTTGGCTTGTTGGACATGGCCGTGATGAACTGGGCAAAAACGCGGTCACCAACACTGAAAAAATGAAAATGGCCTGTTAAAAAATGGAACAGTTCTTGGCTAATGCCAGGCATGAACCATGTCAATTGAGCATATGATTTGTACTAATATATATTTTTCCATTTATGTAAAATAAATGAATTCAGATCTGAATTGACATAGCATATCTATGCAACCCCAATACAAAAATTAAAGAAAATCCAGTCTGGCTTCCCTTTAGTAGAAACTAGATCAGAGCTTTAGTGTAAACCTAATGTCCAGACGAATAAAATGAATAACAACAGTGAACCAGTGGTATGCTAACCCAACTGTTGATGTTACCTGCAAATGCATTGCCACATGCCGGATTTGTCCTTCTGAAGAGCTGAGTCGCTCAGGTACTCAAGTATAGGCTGTAAGCTGGGCTCGGCAGAGTTAGACACGCGAAGTGTTTCCAGCCAGTAGACAGAGAGCAGGTATGTACACTGGGCAAAGGACAGTTTGTTGATGTACGCCGATACTTCCGTTGGATGGTCAAGTAGGTTAAGTATCTGCGTCTTCAGCTCTTGGAGCTCCGTCTAATAGACAAAAATGTCAATAAATAAACATTCAAGCACATATTATCAGATGAGCTATTTAGCTTGTCTTTAAATCTGTTTTACCTAGATGAGTGGCCTGGAAATTTTAAGAACTTATTACCAGTTTTCACCTGCACTGGATTCTGTGTCAAATTATGAAAGCTCTTAATTGCATTTTTTTGTTAACTAATTAATCAAATGCTCATCACATAAATAGCATCCCCATACAATGGTTGAAACCTTGTCCTTGCAATTCCAGATTTTGCTTGGATAGAACTAGATGCAAAATCTGGAGGCCAAGAGTTCAAGTCCTTGCTTGGGTTGGGCATGAAATTTTTGTGATGGGTATTCTGCCAGAGTGAGATTTAAGAGTCTTACCAGGGATACGGATTCGTTGCGCACGGCTGAGGTGTACTGCAGCTCTCGCATCTCGGAACGCGAAGAAGTCTGCGACACCAAGTTTGGGGACTTGACTGAAATTCCACGCACACCGTCGTGCCATTCGGAAGGCCACAAACCTAGAAGAGGAGAGAAAGAGTTTACTACACAGTTTGTTAGACACGGTTTAGCTGATGAATTTCGACGCTATTTTGCAGTGTCTGTTGTATGCACTTGTAAAAGAATAGAATAGACAAATATTTTATAATACCTACATTGCTAGAACTATCAAAAATAATCATATGGTGCAACCAGAATTGTGACCTTGGCATTTAGGTACCTTGGCATACCAAATGGTAGTAGGTACTTTTAGTTATGACTGAAGTTCAAGGTTAATAAAAAATGAGTAGTGGCAGACAATCAAAGAAACAAGAAAATAACTTTCTTTATCGAGATAATGGCTGTTCATTGCCTAAAATTAGCTAGCACAATACTTAAACTACGTAGTACCAAACCTCAAGCAAGAAATTCAAGTTAAAAAAATAACTGAGCACTTAAAAAAAAACGCAGATGGATAAAGCAACTAGTACCAGACACAGAACACAGCAGATCAATAAAAAATATCAAAAAAATTTGATCGCCCGTACCCGAGTTAGCCGCAGTGAATCCCATGACGACGCAGTACAACCAGAAATCCCTGAAAAGCTTGTGCAGTCGCGGTTTCGGGTTCCTGATCGGTGGCAGCCTCTTGATTAGCACTGCGATCACCGGAATAAGCACTCCAAGATTCCCTGCGCTACTTGATGCTTTCAGTGAGGCTGGCGCTTTCTCCGAGGAACGCTTGCCCTCGAGCCCGAGCTGAACAAACAGCTCCATCAAACGAACAAGCAGCTCGTTCATCGCTGCCTCCCCTTGCAAGTTTGCGGCAATGTTGGCTAAAGCGTTCACCACTGCACCAGATACGTGCCTAAAAGCAAACCGTTAATCTTATTTTAATACCAAAAAAATGCTGAAAGCCAGCCCTTTTAAGGTTTAAATACTGTTAATAAAAAATGACTGAACAAGTTATCTAAAGATATATGTAAGTTGTGAATCCACTACCGAATTCCTTTTTGTGAAACTAAGATAGCGAAAGCAGCAAAAAAATATGTGGAATGTATAAAATGAAAGCATACTTAATTCGATATGATACACTGAAGTCTATAATCAGTTTGATGTTGTGTTTTTAACAAAAGTGTATGTATCAAATATTTTTGCTCCATATTGTGTTACTTGATATTGTCAGAAGTTAGGAAGGTGTACATGTTAACGATTAATGGACCGTTGGCATAACCTTCAACTTCCAAACACAGCATTCCTGCCTTTACTCCAATATATTTTGAAATAATTTCAAATATCCATATTTGTAACACACACACTCTACCTGTATTGGCTCTTCCTGTCTTCATTGGAAGTGGAAGTGGATCCATAGGCAGCATTACTGCCTTCCACAGTTATCATAGTGAACATTCGCATTATCTCCTCGTATACTTGAGGCTAGAAAATTTCACCAACATATTTAGCACAAGAAAAACAAGACTGATCTATGTGATTTTTAGTTGCAACTTACTTCCAGGTCAAGAAGTTGTATTTTGGCAGGTTACTGATCATAAGAAAGCTAAATTATCAAGTGATGTACTTTCTACCTCGCAGTTGGAGATGATGATGCAGCCAAGTTGGTCCACGATGAGGATATCAAGAGCGGAGGGGACGCGACAAAACCGTTGCTGGAAGAACTGCAGGATGGTGTCTGTTGTTTTGGGAGTGTCTTTCAGAGCGACGGCAACATGGCCCAGCATGATCACTATGTTAGTTGAAATCAGCGACGACTCGCTGGAATTGCGTTCAACGATGTAATCAAACAAGATGGAGTAACCATGGACTTTCATTGCTTTGGCCATGGAAATAGGACAATAATGCTTGCAAAAAAATGAATAAAACCCACAAATTTTGTGTCTGGGGCAAAGTATTTTGGTGATACGCTAAATAGCAAAAAAAAAAACATCATCATAGAATCAAGCACTATAAAGTTCTACCCTAATATGGTGATTAAAATTACAGATACATTGAAAAGTTGAAATAAATTTGTCTGGGGTTACCTGTCTGATTTCTCAGCTGTAAAGAGCCTATTCGAGACCGATGCCACCAGCGCTCGAACACAGTACGGATCAATGGTGTAAGCAGCCAGTAGTGCGATGCACAGGTTCTCAATGGCAGCATCACGCAGCTTTTCAAACGCAGACTGCGTAGAGTTATGTGTGGGGACGTCATTAGTGTTCACCTCTTTCCCTTGCACTGCAATTCAAATATGCAACATGAGCATTCAGAAAGCGATAACAATATTGCAGTAGAGAAAGAGAATGTGGCTGACCTGTAATTTTTAGTTTCTGTTTTTTGCTGTCTACATGACGATGGAGTTTAAATAATATTGGACTCGGTGTGACCAGGAAATCTCGTAGACAGTAGATCGAGGTACTGGCAATGTTTGGAAACTTCTCAGCAAGCTTACCAAGACCCTGAAATGTTTAGAATACCAGAAGAAGTTAGATTGAACCGAGCACGGTAGCATAGTGACAGCGCGTCGGGATTCGGTAAGTCCAAGGTTCAATCCTAGAGAACGGCTATCCTGGTATTGGTTTTTCCGTGATTTCCCACAAAAATTACAGGCAAATGCTGGGATAGTTCCGCCATCAAAAGACACAGCCGCCTTCTATCCAGCCCCTCTAGTCAAGCCCGAACAGATTTAAGAAGCTTATGTGGCTCCCCACAAAAGAATCCGTAGAAAACATTTTAAAAAGATATTCAATCAGTACATAGGTATTCAATGGAATTGAAGGTCAGATATCGTGATCAAGATTCATGCCAGCAATTACCTCCAGGCAAACCATAAGAAGTGGCATATGTGCCAAGACAAGTTTGTGGCCATGGTTGCTGTTGATTTTCTCAGTGAGACGACCGCATAAGCTGTCAGCACCTACAAAAACCAAGAAGCATAAACACTGAGAGTATGCATCTATATAATCAAAGCAATTTTTTTGCAAACCTTGTCCTTGTAAGCAATCAGCTCTGGTACAAGTATAACATTAACTCAATTCTTCATGTAAAACGACCTTGAGGCAAAAAAGTTATGATTTATTAATGCACCCAGCTTTTCACACAGGAAAAAACACTCAAAACAATTATATGGCAATAATTCTCAGGTTTGGGTTGTTTCTATTAATGGGTTTCACTTCAAATTAATAAATTGGTACAATATTAAAGCAGCCTTAGAGTAAGAAATTGTAAGTAAGCGTATTACTAGAAGCTTGGAGTTCAAAGCCAAATGATTACAGCAGGAGAAGAAAGAGTCTCGACTAAATGTTAAATTAACTTCATTAACAAGGGCCTACTGAACCTTGTCCTTTCAATATTGAAGAGAGAGAAGAAGTCAACCGATAAGCTCCCGCTCCAATCGCTGAAAATAAACTGTTATGAAGTACTCTTTTACTGTCTAAAGATGTGCCTCCACACACAATCAGCTGATCTGATATGCGCATGATTGTAAGATCACAAGTTATAACGCAAAAGTTACACTAAATGGCAAGACACTGACAGCCGCCAGCAACATGCGGTGAATTTAAATAGTTTCCGTCAGCTATGTGCTAAGCCCTCAGTTGTAACAAGTTACAAAAAGGCCCAGCAATCTTTAGCATCATTCACCAGGATTCCATAAGACCAGTCTCATCAAGCAAAATCTTTAGAGAGCCATGAACTGGTAGGTTGCAGTCGTGGTGGATACTGGCTTCCGAAAATCGGACATCAAACAAGAAGCCTTTTTCCATACTAAAACGTTTCCTATTTTTCTGACTCACCAGTCTCATCACCGATGGCCCACACGAGCAGATCAACGCATGCCGAGTTAGCCATCACATTCACTTTGAACTTGTTTACTGTTGCAAAGTTGCTCTCCCTGTCCTCCCGCTCGCTGGCATCGTGATGCCGTGATTGTAGCTCTGTCTGACCAGACAAGAACAGGCCTTTCACAAATTCCTGGACGTCCCGTGTGAAGGGGCTCGGAAGATCTGTGTTTAACAACCAGTTTCAATTTGAAGGTATTTAGTTTGAACTGTTGGCAAAAATGGATCATTAATTGTGCTTAAAAAAAAGTTTCATATTCTTACCTTTCTGGTGTTGGAGCAATTCTCTAAGCAGAGTCACCATGACCAGAGTCATTGTTTCACTAAAACTCTTGTAGGGAAACACTTTCAGGGTACCCATAAGGTAAACGTCAGCTGCTTGATCGTCAAGGAATGTCAGCATCTCTTTGGTCAGAAGTTTCTTTGCTAGGGCCAGCAAGCTCTGAGGAAATAATAGCCGCTTGCAATTTCAACAAAATAATCTAACAAGATTAATTTCCTTTTCAATTGAATGTTGCATATACCTGGAGATGAACAATGGAGAATTGTAGAATTACTCTTTTCTCCAAAGACTCAGCAAACTTCATGTGTGGAAACTGGTTGAAACTCGAGCCAAACTTGCTGAAGAAGTAAGTGGTAGGATCGTACGCTACCGAATGCAGAGACTTCAGAGACGGGCGTTTAGTTGAATTCATGGTGCTAGAAAATATCAATTCAATGACTTTAAGTAAACTGGTAAAAGGCCTGTAAATGTTTGCATCCACTAAGTAATTAATAAATAATGACGATGTAATTTCAATTTTACTTACGTTATGCCAATATCATTTACATCAACACTGAGCATATCCTGAAGGGGTAAATTTCCAGAAAGAGATCGAGGGATGATCGACCTAAAAGAAATTGTTCAAGCTTTAGAAGAATTAGATAACTTTACCTCCTCCAATCAGTCTTTTGGCACCTTATCCAACAAAATAACTTCAATTTTTATGGAGCACTGTGGAGTACTGCAAGCATATCTACCTTGCATTTAGGAGGTCCCAGATTCTATCTGATCAGCTATTTTAGGTGTTGGGTTTCCAGCAATTCAACCCTGGTCGATTGCTCCTGGTTTTGAGTTAAGTCACAAGTGATTGTGCTTGATTGGGGATCTCTAGAGGTCTTACCGGAAGTTGGAAAAGCTCCTCTTCTTGTAAATAGAGGACGATTCCTCGGAGCTGGCCGACAAGTTGGGCGTTGGTGGCTCGGCGCGAGGAAACAGTCGGCAGAGTAGAGGAGGGTCGCTAGTGCAGTAGCGGCCCATTGAGCGTGCGAGGCCAATTAAAATCGGCACGATTGTCTTGCACAAGCTTACTAGTGGGTTTCACCATCCACCAAAGAAAGGAAATGTTAGTAATAAGTAAACTTGGTTACCACTGCATTCATAGATGCTTTTCTTAAAGATTGAACCAAAACAAAGTTCTGCGTAATATGTACGTTATTTCTGTTCATTTCTAAAGAATCTGGAATTCTAAGTAGGTAGTACATCCCTACAAGCAAAACTTTTGCATACCTAAAACCTACATACATCAATAATGACCCATTACAGATACTGTCTTACATTTTGCTGTTATGGAGAGTGATGATGGTCGACTTTGGTCTTTGAAGTTAAGACATAAGTTTGTCAAAACGGCAAGAAAATCAACTTGTGCTGAAATGATCTCTTCTCGGGCTGGCTCATATTTTGTAGCAATATCCGACAGTAGTGTGTTTAAACAAAAGCTCAGTCGTTCTGCTACAGGAATACCTAGAAAAAAAACGCCATTATTTAAATTTTAAATTTGATGTAATTGTTACTGAATTCTAACAACTACCAGCATACAACCCTCTTAAGAAAAATGCAGAACTTTTTTCAAAGGACTTTTTTTAGAAGCAAACGTTTTCAGCAATAAAGTAAGTTCTGGCTCAGATACATACGTTCTACCTGAACATTTCTCGGCTCGTCACGCCACACCGCCTTCGCAAGACCACGTAGGAGCTTCAACAAGTAGGGGAGAATGATTTCCCGATGCTGTAGTTTAGACTCAAGAAAATAGATTCCCAGGGCGATGACGGCATCTTGGCCTCTCTGGTCTAGGCGAAAAACACCCTGACCAGAATCTTGCGGACACAGTGCATACAGTGTGTTTACCTGTGAAAGAAACGGAGATTTATTTTCACCAACCCTGTTAAATTAGCGAGGACTTGCCAGCCATGAAATTTTATAGTGGTCCATTTTGTGTGGTTTAGGATTCACTCCATTGACCCATTGTTCTGTAATATAAGTTGTTTAGGGTCATCTTTGAACAGTACGAGCCTTCACTGATAAAAAAAAATCAGTTTTCAAATATTGGATTTGATGAATGCTGAGATTGGTATTGGCATAAAATGTATTGGTATAGAATGGTATACAGGAACGATTGGGTTTTGGCACCCAAAAACATTTAGTCATGAGAGCGGAGACATTGAATTATCATTACAGAATACCTTTTCCCATGGCGTTTCTTTTATAGCAGCTAAAGATCTAGCTAAATGTTGCACTGTTTTTCTGAAAAACAGTTTCTCGTCGGCCGACATCAGAGAGCCGCCTTATCTGACATTTGCCTCTACACTGGTCTGGACATGTATGTCATGCGCGGGTCTCGAACCAACTCCCTCGAAAGTCGAAAGATATAAAAGGCGATGCTAGCGATGCCTGTGGTCTAAATTGACATCACTTCAAGACTGTTGCCGTAATACGAGCGATAGGCAGCAAGTGCACGTGGAGTATATTCACAAAATACTTTATCGTGGACAAAGCTTAGATTTGAACAGCAAGGCACTTAAACGAGATACCAAAATCTGGATCGACATTTTGGTTCTATTATTTTATTAAAGAGTATATCTGTAGTCACGTTCACTTGCGTTTCGATAAGCGGGCACTCAGGTTAACCTCAAAAGGTTGCTATGGATGCAGATGGGGATCTTTTGGATGACGGACACATCGAGAAAACACTCGAAGATTTCTTGGCAAAGGCCAAATCTAAAAAGTTACCTTTCAATGAGAAGACAAAGAAGCCGGTGAAGAGACCGCTTGGCAATGATGGTGCAGAGAAAAAGACGAAGAAGCTCCGCAAAGATTCAAATGGTGAAACAAATGGAGATACCAACTCTGACAGTCGGCTCAAGCAGTTCAATTCATTGAGTGGCAAGAAATTGACTGGAGCAAAAGAAGAAGTGGCTAATAAAGAAGATGGGTCAGTATCAAAACCGAATTGGGCAGTACTCAAACAAGAATCAAAAGAAAAGCGTAAGGAACGACGCCAGAAAAAGTGCTCAGTTTATGACAAAACAGTGGAGGCAAAGAAGCTTTGGGAAAAGCTTCGTAAGGAGAAAGGGGATCACACTGCGACTACCACAGAGTTGTACAATTTGCTGAAAAATGACCTTGCAAAAGTGATATTTATGCACGAAATGTCAAGGATTGTTCAGTGGCTGTTACACCTTGGTTCAGAAAAAATGCGTTCAGCAATAATTGAAGAACTTCAGCCTGTCCTGAAAAAGATGATTCAGTCCAAGTATGCAAGCAAGTGTGTGAAAAAGATGTTGAAGTATGGCAGCAAAAAGTCAAAGGAAATCGTCGTTGATTCTTTCATGGGGAGCGTAGTCAAGTTGACTAGGAATGTTGTGAGTAAACCATACCAAAACTTGTTTGCTCTGTCACTAGGATTTCTGATGCCTACAATTTTCTGCCAGATATCATCTTTCCTTCAGTTCCTCAAACATTTTACAACTGCTTTGTAAATATATTTATTATAACATTTTTAATTTTTTTGTTACTTTCATATCTGCGTGGCTCAAAATATTCAGCTTTCGGCGCCAATAGTAGAGTTTGCCTACATTAATGGAGCAACAAAAATGCAGCAAAATCTTATGCACCAAGAACTCTACAGCAGCTGGTTCAAAGCAAGCAGCAGTGACAGTGCAATAACCTGCCTTGCAGACACATTCAAACTGATGCCAGACATGAAGAATGTCCAGCTGGAGTGTGTGAAGAAGAACTTGTCAAAAATGATTGCCAAGTACGTTCTGGATTACTTCTTAGCACTTACAGACAGGGTGACAAATTGCCCGGGAACTAAAATTTAGAGAGACACAAATAAAGAGGTTGCTTCACACTGAAATCAAATATGATCCGTTAAGTCTACGGATTCATATCTTCCAACTCATTATATTTTGATGAGTATTTGACATTTGTAGGTTCCTTACTGATGTTCTGTGGCTGTGTTAGAATTAGCTGCCTATGATATATACTAGGGCTTCGCTAACGCAATTAGTGTTGCTTTGTAGATGAGCGTAGCGATAGAAGTATTTGGTAAACTGGGCAATGCTAAGAGCAGAATTCGCTGAAAATTTGACGTCAATTGATGAAAAAATGC
>LVVV01432212.1:0-14325 GCA_001676325.1 Amphinemura sulcicollis
GTATGTACGCAAAATAAACCATTTTGGTTGCTTCAATGTTAGTTATAACAGCCAGCCTTTTAAGTTTTACGTTTTGCTGCCTACTTAGACCGTCATTACGATTGAGGAACAATTTTTAGTTTTAGCTAGAGGCAGCCTTAAGATGCATTGGTTTTGCTGTTCTTCCAAGGATGTTCCTAGGATTAGTGTAGTTTCTCGATCGTGATACCGGGCCTTAGATGAATAAATTAAATTATGATCCAATACGTGGGAACTTACTTCCAAATAAGTAAATTCCAAGAAAATGATAGGTGCATAGCTAAATGCAGTTTCTATGTTTGTAGCTCAGCTTGAGTTAAAAAATAGAAAATTAAAGCCCGACCCCATATAAATAGTACACCATGGTTTGGTCCACCCTAGCCTGGCCACAAATTTTTTACAGAAACTACATTGCCCGAGGAAGCCCGTTATAGTCCAAAAAACCAGACCCCAAAATATTGACAGTCAGGTCAGCCCTGCATTATGACATCTTACCTGAGACAGAACTTTTTAAAACCTTCGAATCAAACATAGCTGCTTAGTTTTTTAGTTTTTTTTTGTATTTTACAGCACTTCATTATTGATTCATTGATTATTGGGGTTTTACAACAACCTGTTTTGACAACTGGCCCTGTGGCACATGGTTTCATGGCGTCGGTGAATGAGATGATGGTGATGCTGAACCTAACCTAGCCTAGAAGGAAGTGGAAACCCAGTTCTGGCATCTAGCCTACTCCTGTCGTATAGCACCAATGGGACCACAAGCTTAGCGTCTCTTCCGAAGAACGGTACGACTCGAACAGCAGGATTCCTCCACTAATCCAATGCTGTGAAGAGGTTGACATGCAAAGCAATTGAAGCTGCCCTATTAATTTCACGCCCTCCGACCTCCAACCTCTCTCCCAAACAGAAATGGTCATGTGTATGGTGGTCACCCATCCAACACTTGCCCTAGCGCATGTTGCTTAACTTTGGTTATCTCAGAGGACCAGTGTTTCCAAAATGCTAAACCGTTCGGTTTAGGCAGTATTTGGTACAAAAAAAATTATATTTATATTTAGGACTTCATATTTTCTTTCATAAAAGTGGGGTCTGAGGTCAAAGAGAGAATTCATGGCATTTTAATGAATTTAATGCATTGATATAAATTTTAATAGCCATCAGTCAAGGCAATAGCAAACTACCGAAACAAACAATATTGCAATGATCTAAATTTAGCAAAATATCCATAAAATTTTTGCATACTACAATCCATTATCCTATTTCAAAACTCAGTCCAATCGATCTATCGAATTTCTAATGGATCCTTGCCCTGACCTAATAATATCTATTGGCAACAACGGTGGGTCATCGGTTTTCCCTTCTAGCTTATTCCGCTGTTACCATGTGACCAAAACAAATCGCAAATGTTATCTCACTTTCGTGCGCCAAACATACCGTTATCATCATCGGCAAAGGACCAAATGTCAAAGTTCAAGCATCGACACAGCCTCTTGTCATAGCTGTTATTCTTGCCATGTTAAACAGATTTTGAGCTATTGAACTGGACGTGACTTCTAACGGTGGTGTGACTGCAAATACATGATAACACAATTTCTGCTCTTCGATTGAATATCTTTAACACTTGGTTACGTAAACGGTGCGTTAAGTCAGCTATTATTAGCTTAAAGGATTCTGTGATTGGTTGAAGAAGAGGTGTGGACTTTCGATTCAAGGGGCTGGGGTTAGGTTCCAAGTGTTGTGGCATGTTTTGAAGGTGATTTGGACAGAAATTTTCATATTTTGTACATTGATTTGACATTGCTGTACGTCACGGTTTGAATCTTTGCGTAACTCTAAGGTTATTATTGCTTCATTTTTAATGTATTAATCATCATTTCTGTAATAATATTTTTAAATATTGTGAAGCTTGTTACTATGCCTTTTTTATAAGAGAAACTTTTATCAAAATTGTGGTTTATCATCTGCAGATATATAAGTTGGATAAAGTAGGATCCTAAAAGCAAATAAAATGGAGAATAAATAAATACATGTCACTTTTACAAAAACACATTAAAATTTATTAAATTTCAATCATTCTACACTTTATCATTTATTCTTTTATACAAGGCAAACATATACATGTAATTTTTTCTTAGTCATATTGTTTCCCTATATGCGATCATGTTGATCTGAGATTGACCCTCTCGCAAGATGTTACGCACACAGCACAGAGGATAGACGCACCAATCTCAACTGATTACAATTATCATACAAACTCGTCAATCTCAGACAGCAATTCGTCTCTCTTTGTTTCACAATCGAAAAACTAATATGACGCACAATTTGCATCAATCACACTCTCGACCCTGAGAATGAGCGCATTCAACTTTATATGTCAAGTCTCTTTTTTAATCTGTATGTAACAATACACGTACGACGGTCTTTTCTGCACTTTTTAATATAAAAAATATAAGTTATTTGTGTGGAAATAAGAATAAGTTGACCTGCCAAGCTCGAGCGAGTTCGGCTGGTTAGTTGTCTTCAGGGGCTCGAGAGTCTTGGATTTCCTGCAGAAAATTGAAAAAACTCATGAGCTCTCTAATATAAGTATAACGGTTACCAGCTTTCACAACTGAAGTTTGTTTTTACCAGATTTCAAAATATTCTTATAAGGAAATCACACCACGGCAATTTTGCTTTTTGGTCCTTATTAAATACTAATAGGGGGTTTCAACTATGCAAAACTCATTTCTTTTTTAAATAAATTAAAATCTAGTAGCAAGCATAGTCTTTTGGTCCATAAATGATTTTAGAAGTTTTTTTTTAGGAAATTCCACCTTGGGACCATCTTCGGAAACAAACTTGCGACACACCTTTAAAAAATGACATGATATCGAAATGAACACATACCCTGTTCCTCTTCTCTCCAAACTTCGACCAGAAGGTGACGTTACTCGAGGACCGCTGTCCAGTCTGCTGGTTGAACACGGAACACGAGCCAAATGGCGGGCAGTAAAGGTGCAGACTGACAGCCGGCATCGTGTGGCTGGGGTTCTCCACTCGGTGAAGTCCCAGCGAGTCTGTCACAAACATGGCGCAGGGGTTAGATTATGGTTAGATCATGGAGCATGGAGATTGGCGTTAGGGGTACCCTGGGGTACCCTGTGGTCCGTGCCCTCGGGAATATAGTACCTCCCCACCAAACATGGCGGATAGAGGAGATTCCTGATTTCCCAAAATTGATGGCGATCAGAGAAAAGGATGGCCAGAAGTTTTTTCCAGTGAGATCAGATGAAATGACAAGAGATATTTCATATGTTCATCTAATCTCACTTGAAATGAATCGCTATCCAGGGGTCCGTGACATCGGAGGTAAACAGTCGCCACCCTTTCACCAAACATGGTGGACAGATATGTTGCTGACAGCGACAGCACACTATGCACACCGGAATTGAAATCGATATACGCATGTGTCAGCACGTAGACTGTTCCAGTTTATCTGCACCAAGGGTGGTTCACATCAGAAGGTCATTGCAAATGATTAGGACAGATAACAACAAAACTCTGTGCTATGAGGACACAATAGTGACATTACACATGTAGGCAGAGCGAACAGGAAAGGTTAGGTTAGGCAGTGAATCAAATATGATTTGAAACCAAAGTAAAGTAAATTATGTGTTGATTTGTAAACTTACCACTCATGTAGCAGACTTTGTTGAGCTTCATGTCCCCACGTTCGGTCTCCTGCAACGCTCCCTCGCCATGAGCTTCGGGGTCTGGCCACGCGAAGCGCACCTCGCTGAGAGACCCTTGCAGCACCTTCATGAAGCAGTGCGCGTTGGCGTGGTCGTGGATGGCAGACCCGTGACCTTCGCCCCAACACAGCACCATCAGGTTGAACTTGCCGTTGCCTTCGTCCACCAGGTTGCGTGTGTATCTGCAGACAGCGGAGGCGGAACGGAAATGTTATGGAAGATCGATTGATTGATTGATTGATTGATTGATTTGTGGTGTTTAATGACGCACTTATTTGACAACACTGCCTCTGTGGCACTCAAGGGAGGAGGAGAGACCCGGTGCGGGTACGTAGCCTATTCCTGTCTGACACCAAGGGGACCACCGGCTTAGTGTCCCTTCCGAAAGGACGGTACAACTTGAACAGCAATATTCCTCCACTGATCCAATTTTGTCGAGAGATTGGTAAGCAAGGTGATTGCGGAGAATTGAGTTGTTGTACTAACTTCAGTCCATCCAACCTCTCTCCCTAACAGAACTGGTCATGGGTATAGTGGACACCCAACCAATACCTGACCCAGCGCAAGGTTGCTTAACTTCGGTGATCTCATTGAACCGGTGTGCCCAACATTCTAAACCATCCGGTGATAAGTGGTCTACAAGAGGTAACTCAATTTTCTTGAATATATCTCTGGCAAGAGGTATAAATAAACCTATGGACTGACACATACACTTGGAAGAGAGGAATTAGAAAACAACATAAACTTGTCTGCGACTTAGATCGCATCTTTTTACTTTCCTGCCACTATTGCCAGACAGAATGCTAATACCAAAGCAGCATTACATCATTAAAACAAACTGCAGACGTCTTTGACTGCTGGGCAAAATAATCTGATTGATTGAAGCGATCCTAGAACGTAATTAAATATAATTGGCAATACAACTAACTTCCTATTTTACTTACTAACATCGTAATTTGATTCAAATTAGCTGCATTATTTCAAAATGAGTAATAAACTGCCATAAAAAGTGTTTTTACACTATGATAGCAATTTCAATGATTTGACATTCGGGCCAACCTCCATGACCAGTTGGTACCGGATTTTGCTGGCATAAAGGTCCTTATGTCACATTATCATTTATCTGACAAGCTGATAAAGAAACATGATCGTGTTTTTTGTGGGACTTCTTCCTTGCGGCGTGGTCACTTGACAGATAGCAAGACATACACACTTCTTCTTGTCAGGATATTGTGAATTGTGATCAACTTGATCGATATCGGATATCTTGATCGATTAGATACCATTGTTAATGTGACTACGATGATCTCAGCATCAATGTTATGAATTCACCTGTGTTTAAGCAAGCATTTCACCTTGAACTAGCTCGTAGGGCTCAACATGATTTTTCTGCACCTGTTTTATTTTCATCGTACGCATGTTTGGAACGCGTAGTTTACCGTCAATTTTTGGCACGGAGAAAACGTGATATACTGTCGGATTTTTGCGTGTCAGATATTCATTTCGTATAAAAATGTTGGCTTGTGAAATTAGCATATGAGGTGAAATTGCTTTTTGCATCGTGCTTATACGCTTCGTCTAGTTTATACCTGCGACGATCGCTTGATGTGCGTCATGTGAATTAATTGGTCAATAAGGCGAGAAATCAAAACGAGAAAGGCCACGTTATCACATGGGTCAAATTGCTGGTGACGCAAAAAAAAGAACTCAAGTTTGGAACAATTATTTTTTGGGAGAAACTAATTATTTTCATCAATAAGTTTTTCCCATTCGTGGTTCAGAACCTTTCAAGCCTTTTCATTGTCTCATGGAATGTTAAACATTTTTCAAAGTTGTTAGGTACTTCACAAGCTAAGGTAATGGTAAGTAAAACTGAAATGGATTTGAAATATCTTGCGACTAATTGCCCATACAGGTTTAGGAATCTAATCAACGTCTTCGATCTAATTTATACAAATTCAGAGTGATTCGCACAGCCTTGTACTCCCTGGTTTCACTTGTTTCATTTCGATGAACTTTATAGAAAAATCGAGCACTAGGAATCATTGTAATATCTGCCATAATGTATAGGAGATTTGCAGCGAAACAGATTCACCACTGATAATTTTCGTAGCCACCCAATTCAAATATTTACTGTCATCGAACACTTAGATTGATAAGCTACCAAATTTAATTGCACTTTATCACCTGCCTAGCCCATGCAAACATCAATGACCAGCCCAATTGTTTTCAAATTAATATCGAAGTTAACATCTTAGAAGTGCAACTTATCAGTTCGGTATCATCAAAGTGAAGTATACTTACAAAGCTAACTCGATGAATGGATGATGCAATTCAGAGATTAGATTACCATCTAACTAGCCACTCAAACTACTTCGCTATCAGTCATCATCACTAAATAATTAGTAAAGTAATGCGTCCACTTACGCATGGTGGTCGTAATACAGATAACTATCATGTGTAAAAACTATCAGATGCAAATTGATGTTGTGAACTTTGCTGTCAATCTTTCTAAGTTTCATTTGTCAAAACTACTACATCTTGTCAATTGATGAGATCGATTGACTTTTTATGACACTTTCATAGTGTTTACTTTGTATATGAACGTCGACTTTTGCACCTTGTACTAACATTATTTATTATGCCCGTAACACTTTTCAGATTTTTTTGTGTGTTAGTTTAAAAATTTCAATCAAAGTTATCATTCCCTAGAAAGAAAGAGCTGTCAATGTCAAATGGGGATATGTCAGTGGTGAACGGGACTTAAGCCACAGTTTTTGTTACATATAAATCAAAATTTGCCACCAGCACTGTGCTTACCCAGCGTTCAAATCTAATAAGAACTTCAAACTTATTTCCAAACTAGACTACTTAAAATGCACAAAGAAGAATAATAATATAACTTGTGAAACGTGGGAAAAACAGTTCGAAATCGTTCGATACCCAGTATGAGTTAGTTTTTTCAACCCACCCCCTCTCAATTTTTCGAAAAAGGATTCAAAGATTTTTGATCACAACAGAAAAACTGTACTTATATGATTTGAAACCCAGATAAATAACCTAGGACACTTGTTAGGCTGTCACTTCAGGCTATGTTTAATGAAAACTCATAGGCATGAAAGAAACCCATCAATTCAGCTAGTGTCAAAAACCACTTTGTTTTTCAGGGATGCAATCACACACATGAATCAATATCCTGGTATCCAAAGTATACTAGGATGTATTAGTTTCAAACTCGATATTAACGCATAATAACATTGGGAAATTAAGATTGTGCCCATAAACTCGGCGATAATAACAAAAGCCGAAAGTCGATTTTACCAGAATTTATTGCTTATTCAATGATAGTATTTATTTACTATGTGTTACTATACTATCACTCTCATGCTAGTAGTCCATTCATGAACGTGCGTACAGCTTGATGACGAAAGTGAAGGATGTTGTTTATTCTGAATCCCCTCCGTTTTTCAACGTTCCTGGTTCACCTTGGACTGAAGATCAAGAGAAGAAGAACAAAACTTGATGATGTCAACGTTCTCTCAAAAGAAATTCCCAACGACTCATCGACTAGATCACTAGGATCATTATCAGTAGCCCATCAATTTCCTAACGAAGTATTTGGCAAGATTATTATGATAAAAAATTACGTAATCTACCGTGATAATACCTCCGGGTTTTTTTTTCTACAGAAAAAAGCACAAATTAAAAGGGCAATCAAACTTTTGTTGTAAACAATGATTCAGAAGTTGAAATGTATGTACCATTTGAATGTTCCTTTGCTATATTTTTGACAAGGGTAAGTAAGGTATGTCAAACAAATAAGCCATTGACCATGGCAATGGCATTGTCTTGGTCTGCAAATCTAAAGAAAACAAGTCATTCTTGCAATTCCGTTACCTAGCTACCACCAATTATCATCTCCGCTTCGGTCACTCACGTCAGCCAAAGTAAAAATCTTGGGAATTTCAAAAATCTTTCGACACGACGAAGTGATTTGTTTAAAGCTTCCTCCGCATTGCGTACAAGCGCAGGCAAATACTGACCTTTGACATGAAACTTGTGAACGCATTGGCCTAGATTGCACTGCAATATTATGATGGGATTGCGCTTAGGGCATAGAAATTGCATGCATGCATTAGAAAAACCATCATATGTCTCCAAATTATATTTTGTGCTAGGAGTTAGGATAAAGTATTTTTATTAGTATTTTTAATATTCTTGCAGTCTCACATTTTTTACTTTCTTATTAGGATTCACCTATAGTTTGCCTCACCTAGCCAATTCAGGGAATTTAGGATCGGGATAACTATTCCGTGAATCGACCTCATCAGATCAGTGTGATGCGTCGTTAAACGGAGCAATCGAATTCCTATCCACGGTCGCTTGTTTTTTAAGACAACCTTCGTCCATATGAAAGACGAACCACAGAGGCTTGGGGCTCAATTCGTGCTGATTTGATGGTCGCCATGATTTATAATAATTCGTCGTAATTTGAAACTGGGTTGGTATTATTCCCATAATTTCTAATACTGCTCATCGCATTCTTTCCTCGGTAAAAGCAATTGTAGGTTTTTGCTAATAATTCCTTCTCAAATCTTCCGGGATTTCTGGAAATTCCTTTCACTAATCTTAATCAATCTTTTATCCTAGATAACCCACTGGCGAACGAGACAGAGATGTAGAAAGCATGTGGAAAGTGATAACATTTAAAAAACATGGTCAACGTGCGTGCCAATAGTAATTTGATAGTAGATAGTAGATATTATATAGTATATAGGTATTAGTAGTAATTTGATAATTTTTAATTTAATTTTTTTGTTATAAATGGTGATGTAGGAAGGAAAAGATCTTTGAAAAGCAAATGCGATTAATTTTATTCTAATATTAATGTCATTCTAAACGAGTAGCATCTTTAAATTGGCTGCAATAAAACATACATTTTTCACCAAATAAGTAAGAAGAGTCATAAACGTATCCAATCTTACCTATAACGGTCAAACTTGGCGAACTTCTTCCAGTCCGCAGGATTGCTCTTGTACGCCGACAACAGCTCGTGAACATAGTCAACGTTGACGGATTCCCCGTCGAAGACCGCGTGAAGTTCCCGGATGAGTTCCTCGAAGCTGAGACTGCCGACTTCAGCCCTCTGTTTCTTCGAGAAGGTCTTGTTGCAACAGTTGTTGGAGTCAACCATAATTTGGTGCTCGATGGCAGTCATCGCGAAAGGGATGTTATGGGGTTGTTGCTGAACTTGCTGGATCCGGTCGAGATTTACCGAAATGCTTCAACCAAACGGCTTATTCTTCGAGATGTACGGATCAAAGATGAAGAATTTACTTGGTATGACAAACAAAAAAATGTGAAAATAGGGTTGGCGTTCGGTCCAGCGTGTCTTCACCAAAAAGCTAGTAAACGTCTGAGGTAGTAACAAAAGGCTTGTGTCCTGTTTGGTGCTTTTACCTCCACTGAGTGTCTCGTACCCACAAGCTGGCTATTTAATTCTCTCCGCGCTCCGGCTAATCTCCTCTCAGCGTCGCTATCTCCAAGGCGGTGGGCACCAAGGGTCATCTGATGGGCGGACAGGCGGGCGGGAGGGCGGGAGGGCGGGCTACCATCTTTGCCACAGTTGATCCCGCGTTTATTTGTTGTTTAATAATGCAGAATTATATCGCACGAGAATCTATCAAAAATGATTCAATTAATTGTTTATCTAATCGTTTTGGTTGAAACTTACGATTCATTTAATTGGTGAAACAACACCGAAAAACTTGTGTGATAATCTTTGTGACCAAAAAAAAGGTACACCTTTACGATTAGTGAAATATGGATTAGCTTGGGTACTTTTTTGTCATTGTCATCTTTCATTGTGACGAATGGTTTTTTGTGTGTGTGCACGTTTTTTTTAATTTCGGTAGGATAAGATCTGAAATGTTGATTGCCTGATATCGAAGAAAGATTTCTGATCACGTATATCTCCTGAAAGCACAGCATTGTAATAAGCAAAGTGCACTCAATTAATATGTTATTTAGATTAGAACCAAACGCAATCTGTCGGCATCATGCATTGTGAATGCCCGTTATGCGATTATCTGCAAATAACTAGATAGTTTTTTCTTATTATTATTTACTTATGGCAACTGAGGCTGTCCAGATTTGAAATGATGAAGCTCAGAACACACTGTCACAACTTCAAGCAAAACCATACGAATTTTGAATCATAAAGAGCCAAGGACGCGAACATTCTAGAACAACAAATTAACTCGACGATTTGCAAAGAATTTTTGGAGGCTCGCCCCTTCGTTCCGTCTTGTTTTTCGGCTCATGGGCTTGCCCAAGCGATTTGTTCACCGCATTTTTTTAATTATTGGGAGCTAAAACAATCTAGTCGTAAACAAGACGTCATCATGCGATTGTACACGGTCGACCCGCGACAACAATTTGATCATCTCCAAACTCGAACGATTATCTGAAACGAAAGAGAGAGGTTCCTAGCTCGAGAAAAAGACAGCGGCATCAGCTCATGATCTTTCTTGAGAGACACGTGTTGATGATTTTTGTCACGCGGGACTTTGGTATAGTCGAAAAGTTTCCCCAATCATCCGATTGCTAATCGGGCTCATTACGTCTCGGCGGTCTGCGAACAGTGCATGCCCCGAAGGCTCAATGCAATTATTGGTATGGAAAGTCAAAGTGGTTACTGCTGCTAAGCAATAATCGGTAAAACTACAAGGCAATTGAATAAAAAACACAGCAACGAATACAATTGGGATTGGTAATGAGATTTGGTGATGACACACTAACATGATAGGGCTGAGATATGCATCTATAACGATATGCACTGATGGCGATGTGATTCGACATTTTGGTCCAATCAAAATTAAATAATAACGAAACAATAGCATTGTAGCGTAGTGAGAGCGCTTTTGTCAATAATTGTATTTTGAGAGATCACAGGTTCTGTCCTGAAGGCCGGCTATATGGCTTGTGGTTGTTCCTTGATTTCCCTTAACCATCTCAGGCAAATACTAGGAATGCTCCGCCATCAAAACGACCGCCGACCGCCGACCGCCGACGGGCACGACGGTCTCCTGAATCCTTGCGGAATCCCATCTGCTCCTGATGAGCTTTATATGCTTAGGAGCTGTACATGGCTTCTTACGAAAAAACGAAAAAATAGGTTATAATACATTACGACGTATACAAGTACTGTATAAGTTTATACATATATTTTACTCTCATTAAGCCTAGTTCTTTGGTTCTTATGGTACAAAACTTTTGTCACAGTCAATATCAACAAGAAAATGGTCATAAAGTGCAAAATGCGATTACACGATCACAATGACTGATTCGTATCGACCATCTATATCGCGTGACATTGATAGGACAGTATTACATCAAAACATACAACTTTTTTGGGCTCATAAGAAATGCGAAAAGTGACTTATTTACCTAGAAGTGATTTCTACTTTCAACTTTAGTTGCACCTGTAATTGAAATCAGATTAGCTTTGAAGTACACATCAAAAGTTACATCACAATCAATAAGTTGCATACGATTTTCTTGTATTTTATTTATTACAGTCAACGAAGAAATTCAGTTTCCGATTCCACAGTAAAATTTAAATCATTTTTCATCGAATACCCAAGCAAAATTGCGGCCGTAAATGACGGGGAGAGATCGCAAATGCCTCCATACTGGCCTCGACCGTGGCGTCGACTTTGGTGCCTCAGGGGAGGGCCAATACGGTGACGGCCCCACTCTAGAAAGTCGCTTGCACGGAATGAAATGGTGATACCATTTCGGACGTTTCTGGTTGCAAGAAACTCCGGCTTCCTGACTCACAACCGAGGGGTGATTAGCCATATTGTCACTAGCGTCGCTAGTTTCTTGGTTATTTGCTTGCAAACATCTTGAGACCAGAGTTCGTCTAGCAGCCTGTTTATCAATTTCCGTCTCGTCGTCTTTGGATTCTACGTCTGTCGTATTAGATTCGTATTCGCTTCCCGTCTCTTTCGCTTCGTCACTTTCCCGGTTGTCTTTAACGGTTGAGAAATTTTGATTAGGCTGCAGACGAGCTTTAAGATTTTCTTTTTTGGATAAGATTTCCTCGGGAGTTTTCCCGTGCTCCATGTCGACTGCTTCACTAGTGGCATAGGTCGTCGATATTTTCTCAGTGATCAATGTGTCATCGCCTGTATCATGCCCGCTGTCGCACGACGCCGAAGGCTTGACAAGGATGGGAGTAACTGCATGGTTCACAGTTCTACGAAAACGAGCATTGGTCTTTGAAAGTTCTTTGCACGTCGTCTGTAGTGTATCTGAATCGTCGGTCGAGTAGTCATATTTCTTGGACGGGCGAGATGCGGAACTCACTTGCTTTCTCATTTTGCTACTAGATGACGCTTTGTGTCCTGTTTGACGTTGGTAACTTCCGAGACTAGCAGCGGTCTTAGTTGTTGAGTTCGCTAAGTCTTTGGAGGTAATGTTAATTGGTTTTGGATCAGGTTCACATTTTATCAAAGATTGATACAAACCTCTCACAAGCTCGCCACTTTCATCAGTTTCGGTTGGGTCTGGTGTGGGGTACTTTCGGCCTCCCGTTCTTAGTACGAGGGCAAAATTCGGGGGCAAAATGTTATCCCGGAATCGTGGTGTCCTTCTACGGTAGGGAGGCAACGTGAGGGGAGGTGCCGTCGCCATTTCTCTGGCTTGACCATTGTTCTTGTTGGCTAATGGTTTGTTGATAATTTTATCGATTTTATCGATATCGCTGTCAATTTTCTCTAGAACTCCATGTAGTCGGTCGAATTTCTCGCCGATAACTTTCCTTTCTAGCGTAAATTGTCTGGGATTTGTTAGTTCTTGGTAGATGTCTTTGCTGTCAGCGTCTTCGGTGATTTCAGACGTGACAGATTCGTTAGTTAGCTCCTTCGATTTACCATCATTATTTTCGTTGTGATCCTCGACATCTTCTTTGATCTTCTCAGCTATATCTTTATTGGTGATATTTTTCTCAGACGTGGCTACATTTTTTCTATTGTCTGATTTTCCATCAACTTCAGTTTTATCACTAAGCTCAGAATTGTCATCAAGATCAGATTTTCCGTCGTTATCAGAGTTGTCAGTTAGCTCAGAGATTTCCCTAATCTCGGAGATTTTCTCAATCTTAGAACCTACACCAAACTCAGAGTTCCTGTCAAGCTCAGACTTTCCTTCAAGCTCAGATTTTCCGTCGTTATCAGAGTTGTCAGTTAGCTCAGAGATTTCCCCAATCTCGGAGATTTTCTCAATATTAGAACCTACACCAAACTCAAGCTCAGAATTGTAACTAAATCCAGATTTTCCATCAATCCCAGATTTTCTTTCAAGCTCAGATTTTCCTTCAAGCTCAGAGTTATTATCAATATCAGTTTTCCTGTCAAGCTCAAAGTTTTCATCAATCTCAGAGTTCTTCCCAAGCTCAGAGTTTTCATTAATATCCACATTTTCACCAAACTCAGATATTCCGTCTTGCGCAGAGTTTTCTCCAATCTCAGAATTATTTTGTTTTCCATCAGTGTCTTCATGTTTCATTTCATAAGTTCCATGTCTCAATTTGCTTCGTTCCAAAACTTGATTGGACACGATTGCCTCAGATTCCTGGTCACATTGATTGCTATTTCCGTCACTAGTGGGCGCAAAATTCGCATCGGCGTCACTAGTCTGAAATATATTAAACTTGTTTTCAAATCGCGTTGAAATCAGTTCCTTTTCCACTTTTTTGCTTCTTGCACTTGGCAAGAGGTACACTGGAAATTCTCCTTGAGAGTTAACATCCTCTTCAATTATGTTGGCATCGTTGGATTCACCTTCACTCTGGGCAAAAGCTGATCTTGGCTGATCGTCCAGGATGGAGAAGCCAGAACGTAATCCTGTGCTGCTAGCTAAAACTTGAAAGTATTTTGGCAGGATTTCACTTCTATGACTTTCCGCGTCATGGGCAACGTTAGTAAAACCTTCCTCTTTGTTCTGGTAAAAAAATCGACATTCATGTTCGTCCTGCATGCGAGGCATTGCATACTTTCTTGACGAACACTGCTGTTCTGCTAGAT
Source organism: Amphinemura sulcicollis (assembly GCA_001676325.1). NCBI lineage: Eukaryota > Metazoa > Arthropoda > Insecta > Plecoptera > Nemouridae > Amphinemura > Amphinemura sulcicollis. The sequence continues at coordinate 13,847 of LVVV01432212.1, forward strand.
TTGAAAGCATAGAATGTGATTCTTCACAGTCCGGCAAGACTTGAACGTATCTAAGCTCGATTTCCCCTGGGGTTTTTTCCATTTTCTGTGCTGCGTTAGTAATTTCTGTCCTTTCTTTGTGACCAAGAAATATGACTTCGAACTCGTCTTGCTTGCATCGCTCCGGAAAATTTCTAGCAGAACTCTGATGTCCTCGCAGGTTTGAGAACGTAGAACTATCTCTGCTCGGCAGTACTTGAACGTCTCTGGTCATAAACTCCTCCGGATAGCTTTTAATCTTATAGTCATTACTAAACGCACCCATTTCCTCTTTCTGGCCATCAAATAGGCCTTCAAATTCATCGTTCATGCGTGGTTTTGGATATTTTCTAGAGAACATAGAGTGTAATCCATAGCTGCCCGACACTGCTTGATATGCTGGCAGGAATTCCTCTGGATGGCGTTCAATCTCATAGTCATTACTAATCGCACCCATTTCC
>LVVV01432213.1:0-14331 GCA_001676325.1 Amphinemura sulcicollis
TAAAAAAAAAAAAAAAAAAAACGAACCAGCGAGGCTTGTAAAACCAAATCTATGTTGTGCACAAAGGGAATCTTTTTTGAAAATGGATCAGGTTACCTATAAATTTGAATAACGATACCTACCTTTTTACCGCATTTAATTTTCTTTCACGCCTCGGGTAGGTGTAAGATGACTGAACAATTCGACCGTTTAGCATGCAGATCTGTCAACAACTTTGTTTTTTGTGCTGGCCACTTTATTTTGGGAAATTGGTAGACAAAATCCTCGTTTCGCATCGCGATTTGAATTGCAAATTTAAAAGAATATATAAATGCAGACAATAATTCGGGGTTTAGTTTTATGTATCCAACGAATCTCTTGCAAAGCATATATAGAACATCTGATAAGAATCATTGTGATAAGAACTTAGTTAAAAAGGTAGGTATACTTAAATTTTTTCACAAAGGCAGTGCCGAAAAATTTCGGGGACATTAAAGTGACATATGCAAACACATTGACATGTAACCTAATGTCAAATGATAAGAGATGATGGATAAATGTTAGGAAGCTGGATGTCACCGTGTATCGTTACACTTTTTGGCATGATAAGACGAATTATTGCACACACGTGCGCCCATGCACGTTTCTTTCGAGACTGTCGCCTATAGGTATTTCACTTGAATAGGTGTCATAAAGTCATACACAGGACATTTCATTCATTCGCGTTTTCTCCCCTACGGCTGCTTTATGCTGTAGCATGAATGCAATTCGATAGCAATCTCTGGAAATACGGTATGCATGCATGAGAGAAATGCACATAACAATCATATCAATTTTAATTCTGCTATTTAATCGCAATAATATTGCGCTAATTAAGTAAACAGTCAAAGTGAATTCCATATAATAATAAATCTATCGTGATAATATGTAATTCATCATAGCCAACGTTCCGTATTATTTTATATTTTAATACAATAAGTTATAGAATAAATATATTCATTTTATATAGTATTGCCTTGCCTTATGGCACAGACACACGTATATATATATATATATTTATATATATATAGTATAGCTCTTGACATTATTTTATTTATAGAGGGTCTTTTTTTATTGAGAAATGAGCTGTTCTTTATGGTCGCTATTCTTTGGAAAATAGCACACCAATTCATCTTCCCCACTATGCGAGGAGCGACTCTATATTTTTTCATCCTTTTAGTATATTTTTTTACCATCAAGGTCTCACACCACACAGTTTTTCACCCCCCAAAGGAGAAAGATTTACACCCTACGCGCTAGGGTTTGCGGGGGGCGGTGGGTGTGGCGGGGTAAGGAGCGAGTCTTAGCGAGAGGGGTAGCGCGCGCGGCAGAGTGGGTAGCTTGAAGGGTAGCATCGATGTCAGGGGTGATTTGTCGGCGGTGGGGGTTTGGGGGTGCGGGAGCGTGCGGTTCCCACATCGGGAACCCAGATCACTTATTTTTCCTTAACTATTAATGCAAATCACTCCCCTGGATTACACACTCTGATGGGAAAGACGATGGAGATATCGATCTAATACAGATGGAGTGCGGGGGGGGGGGGAATCTGTTAATTAATCCTTTCGCTTTGCTTCAATTTTCTTTTTCTTTTAATACAGAGGTAAAATTTGAACAAACGCGTGAAAAAAGCCGAAATATCAATGTTTACCAACGTGCCTAACGCGCTGAAAATGAATTCAACATTTGCAACAAGAATTAAAAGCTCCTCCATAAAAAATAAAGAAGTGTTACTTAATGCAGGTATTCAAATTAGCCATAATTCAAAACACGCACTTCTTATACACCTAATTATTCAAATTTTGACTTCATAATAATTAGTAAAACTTGTAAATCACACTTGTATATGACGCTGATAATGAATCGTGCTTCTATATGTCGCGCTGTCTTACATGTATAATATGCATACGCACGAAGAAGTGTGTGAGTGTCGCAAGGTTCGCATGATTCGATATCAGTCTTATATACGCATCAAAGCGGTGCTCGTATCGGCTAAGAAATCTATCCTAGCTGCCACCTTTATTCGAATAGAGGTAACCGTACGAAACACCACCGGCCAGTTTGGCTTGGCTGGCTCGCTGTATTCGCGTGCGGCTCTGACGTTGCATTCAAATCTGATCGTGCAAAAACGCGCGCTGAATAAAACATTTCTCACAATTTCTTTCCAACTCGTCAGCTTCGAAAACTCTAAAAGAGTCTGAAGCCCCTAAACACCCGAGGCGTATGTTGCCACCGATGCTAATATACTCAAAACTAACGATTATTTATTGTTCAGAACACGTTTGCTGAAAACATTGATCGGCCTTTTTTTACTATATTATGTATATATAGGTATTTTGTTTCACGCTTATCCTATTATCTATAATACAGAACGGACCTTCCGAAGAAGCCATATGTTTAAATCGATTAAATGCAATGTATACCTATGCCTATACAAGCGATTTCATGGATTAATCCCTTTGGCTATATATTTTCGCTTTTAATTTAATAATAGAGCACAACAGAAAAGGTGATTTTTACATTTTAAATCGAGAAATATACACCTGTTTTCTGTCAAGCAAACAGCTGCAAGTGCCTTTGAAAACGCAAGGCGATCTGCAAGCGGTGGAGGTGCCATTGTCGTCGAAGAGATACAGAAATGAACATCGAGTTATTGCGGCCATAAAATGGTAATTGCAGTTTGGAATGGTTGGCTGTCTTTCAGAGCAGCAGAATGCATCTCCTCGAATCAGCTCGAATAACTTGGCGATATGCATGCATGCGTCCAGCTCGAACGCAAAGACCGAAACGCGGGACAGGCTATTCACACGTCATCACAGATATGTGCTGCAATAATTGCAGCGCCAGTTTCCACTTCTCGACAACTGCACCTACATCTCAATATTTTAGTGAGATTTCGAGTGGAATAATATTTTTTTACACACGCTGTCAACACTTGAAGTAATATTTTCGTGATTTAAAAAACTCAGCACTGCTCCACTGGGAACATTTCCAGAACATTGTGAGAAACTTTAGATGCCAAACGCGCGGTGGTCGAATCTTAAAAGACATCACAGCTTTTGTTTTACGATGCATTTGAAATGCATGATGTGGTAGGAGAATACCAAATATTTGTGGTACGCCATGTCTTGTGTACTTGTACATGATATGCACCTTCATAATGCGTGGCGGATTGCGATTTTAGATGTTAAACGCTACTTTTTCCTCGAGTCCGAGATAGTTTTTCTTGTGACAACAGGATCACAGCATCAAAGCTGACTGCAAAATGGTGTTCGAGTACATATACCTAACATGGCGGCACTATGCGGTGCCCCTATTAAATCGCCTAGTTTATATAACATCGAGATCTCAGACGGGTTGCTGTGGAAAAGGGCGGCGCCTTTAAGCGCGAAACTAATCAAATATTCTGTGTGGATAATGTTAATACGAAATGGCAGGTGAAACTGTCAATGAATGGTAGTTAATATGATAGAAAAAGACACCTTAGAGATGGTGAAATATAATGGTATTCTAGTCACACGACGGGAAAGTCAAGTTAGGGATGTATAGGAAAGCCTGAATACTGGTTACATAGAATGTCAATAATTTCAAAATGTATAGGAGACTATAAGAAGATTCAGATGCCGGCTTACTTTTATTTTATAATCAGAAACGCGGCCATTTATATATTGCGTTTAATTTTCAGGCCAAGAACAAGAAGGTAGCTATTGTTGATACCTACATTTATAAAGAAAATCTTGAGATATAGGCTTCAAGCTTTGCCACTTTCTGTAAAAGTATGCTATAAGATAACGTTCTGGAAAATAAGGTTTTCTTGCAAGCGCCCTCTCCCCCTCTCTCTCACGAGAGATGCAACCCAAGGCTGGTTTGGTTGGTAGATATGAACGCTTATAAAGGAGCAATTGAAACAAGCATAACACAATGTTATACATCAATATGGTGGTGGTATTGCTGTACGAAATTCCCGTTAACGATTCGATTTGTACGTACACGACAATATGGCATTACTTCATCTTTAATTCATCTTGAATTCATCTTTTTGTTTAGTGACAATTAAAATTCAATGATAGCTGGGAGATGTCATGTTTATACCGAATATCAGATACCAGTAGCTAAATAGCTAAGCGTGTATATATAAGGCTTGGAAAAATTCTTGTGCATTTGCTATTTCATATCGTGTTGTATTTTAAACATATTAGTAAGCAATAGGCGTATATGCCATTTAGCAATTCGTTACAAATGTATTACATTTAAATGCTAATAAAATATATGGGATTTATTATTCGATGATTATCGATAAAGATTCTCACGATTTCCCAAAGCATCATGGTTTGTTTGTCATGTATTTGCTGTTAATTGACTGGTGCACGCGATAAAACTCATTTAAATTACTTTTGTAGACTGAAAAAGTGAGTTATTGTACGGGTACATCATTCCTTCAGTTAGCTAAATATGGTGATTGAATATTTCGTGAAGAAACAAGGAGAAATGTATTTTATAGGTAACTTATGTATCATGTTGATATAAGTAAGAGACAAGATTCAATCAACAAGCAGGAAAAAACGTGATCTGGAGATGGGAAACTTTCTTATGGAGTATAACGCTTATTGATTGCTACTGGGTAAATCAAATACAGTTACCTATACTCGATTCACGATGTGGGTAATTATAATTAAAGCTATCTTTTTAATGTTTGGTTGCAAACAAGACTGATATTGGGCCAACGACGATGGTGACTGATTATGATTTAAGTGGTGCAATGATTAAATACAAAAATCGGACCGTTGCAATTTTGTCCAAGAAATCGATTTCGCCAAAAAACAACATTCACCGCGGTCGAACATTAATGGCGTTTTGTTTCTTTTTTTAGATGGCGCCAGTAATTTAAGATGTTTTTGAAAACAGTTTATAGCGAAATTTGTGACGAAAGTTCGGTGATGTTGGCGGCACTGCGAATAGTCTTTCTTCTGTTTTGTCTCGCGGCGAGAGTTTCGATTGTCTGTTGTTTGTTAAGCGTGTGGTTCAATTGGATGCTGGATGGAGCCGCGCTTCTTTTATTTTCAACTCGCGTCAGCAAATAAAATGGTGAAAAACTGAAAATTCTTAGGTGGACGAAAAAGCGCCTTCCGAAAAGGCGCACGGGTCCAACAACTCACTGTTTGTCCATTAGCCCAAAAAGTGTGGACATAATTTATAAATATTCTAATAGATTTTAATGTACGTGATTGGAAATAACTTAGCAGAGAAGCACGACCGAAACTTGAGTTAATTGAAAAAAATAAATTAAAATAACAAGGCGGTAGCTTTGCGATGAAAGAAAATCATACGTTTACAATAATATTTGAACAAGTTGAGTTGTTATTTCACTATGTTTTTCAAACTTGTAAATTGAACCTAAACGGCGGTACTAAAAGACTTGAACAATAATCCCGAAGAGATCTTTCGGTGAATGAATCGTAATCGTGATCATTTATTAAAATTTTAAACCACAGTCCGTATTAACAACATAGAAATCAACATTACAAAAAAAAGCACCAAAAAAACCTTATTGACACAGTACCCATGGACTACTCACTATATATCTTCAAATCATTTCTTAAATACAAATCAACCGGCGGCAAAACCATTCCGTTTCATCATCTACGTCTCGGTAAGCATACAGAAGAAGTGTTTGGACACGGCGAGCGTTGTTTTTTCTACGCACAGCACACACAGCACTCACACACACATAGAGAGGCTAGTGTGCAGCGAAACGGGGTGTTCAGATGCGTGCGGCATGCGTGCCTGCCCCGTGCGTCCGAGGTGTGCATGCTTCTGACGCCAAACCATCGGCACTCTAACAGCCAGACATGTGTCAACTGTGCCGGACGATAATTATTGCAATCATATGAAAATCTACAGCTACCGAGCCAGGTAATAACAGTATTTATGTAACCTACCGAGTTAGCAGTATAATCCATCCAGAGGCATAATATCTGATCATGCGGATGGATTGTAGGTATGGCGATATTAAAGAAACATTTTCAAACGTGTAATTTGCCTTGTAACGTAGATCTAATAATAACAATGTGAAAAATGATTACGCCTGTAAGATCGAAATTGTTCGTTGTTAGAGACATGCAATACCTAGTCGCGCGAGTGTGAGATGATACCCTATTTGTTGTTAGCTGTAACAACAACAACATTGTGCACGCATGTGTATTTTTCAACGTCCAGTTCGCAGTTTGCGTTGGGTCGTTGTTGTTAAACTTTATAATTAATTTGGCATAAGTATATGCTATGTTGATTTTATGAGCTCGAATAATTTTAACATATTTCGGGGATCATACTCTTTCTCTGCAGTCCAAACTTTTGAACATGCCGTGGTCATAATTGTTTCCAAGATGTCAACAGCTGGTTTCGCGACGAACTATATCGCAACTATTCATACATCCTAAGCCAACTTACAAGCTTGGTCGTATTATTTCCACAGCCGATAATGAACTGGGCTATGCAAGAATGGCTGTACCCTTCAATAGTCTGGAAAACGAAATGTGTCCAATAGCTAAAGAGGGTTTAGCCAAAGCCCGAAACAAGTCAGAAAATTGTAATTCACAACTTGCATAAATATGTTTACTGAATTCAGTGCAGAACTAACTTTTGTAACTAAACTATATATCAAACTAGTGGCCCCTGCAACCCCACGAAAATAACCAGCTGAAACAAAATAGTTATTTTATATCTATAATTCTATAACTAAGCCTGGAGTTATAGTTTACTCCACAAGTAACTTTAGAATTCATTATATTCAATTATAAATTACAACACTAGTGTTCTTAAACCGTGATTGCATGGACAACATGTTGGTAAGTAAGTAGTGTGTAATTATTATAGGTAAGTATGTAATTAAACTCACCAGTGGCGAATAGAAGGCAGAACTGTCTACGCCGATGCTCGGGTAGGGGTTTTGGTCTGTGGACGGATAGGGGGTGCCATACACACTGACTCCCGAGGTTGACAGCCTGGGGTAGGACGCCTGTAACGCTAGTCTTGCATTGTCATATTGACAAGAGCACACGGTTTGTCCAGATAGTGGATCGGTCATGATCGGACGACCATTCTCACAGCACGATGTCGGGGGACCTGAGCCACTACCCCCCGGTGAAAGACCTCCGGGCCCGAGGCCCCCACCTCCACCACCCCCGGAGCCTCCAGTGCCCAGGGGAGGGGACGTTGCAGTGGTCGGTTGTCCTGCCACCAACAACTGAAAACAATAGAGAAAATATTGTCAACATCCACAGTTGTTTTATGCACAACGGACCTAAATTCATGGAACTTGTATTATATAGTTGTTGATTTTGGGACGGTGGGTATTTCCTAAGACTTCAAGTCGGCTGAGGTATTTTGGATGAGAGAGCTTAGCGAGAAAATAAATGGCCACAAATCATGGTTAGTTTTAGTCTCACTCCCAGGGGTATCACCACAGTAACAGCCGCAAAAAGCTATACCAACAGTCCAGGGTAACTAAATGTTTTGTTGTAATTTCTTGCCACCACGAATGAAATTAATTACAGGCTGGCAAAAGCTTCAGACACATCAAATTGTATGCTCTATTTAAACATTCAAGCCAAATTACTTTTTCAATGATACATGCAATTTAGAATTTACGAGATTCGCTCGCTTAGGTTATTACGCACGCCTGTATAGGGATTTGGGTGAAAAAGCCAAAAGGCTGCTGGCGATTTAAAGTTGTTTTTTGTGTGATGCTGCATCTTCATTTCTCATCTATTGACTATCGTTATCGAGTTGCATTTCTTCTATTTAGGCACTACACATATCCAACTTATTAATGGGCTCATTCTCCTTCAATCTTCGTCTAATTTCGCGCAGTTTTTTTCTCGTAGAATTGTTCTACCGGACTGCGAATGCCGAGAAGGTATAAAGATATCTTATTGAGGAATCTTGAATTTAATTAAATTAATCTCTTTTACGTTTTATTCGTCCAAAGAAGAATAATCTTGAAAATCTTGAAGCCCGAATAAATTAAAATATTTTTTTTATTCTTTATAGAAGATTAACTCTTGCTCGAAGCTCGTTTGTTACCGATTTTAATCTGGAATTGAGAACTTGATGTACGGCTACATTACTTTATAGTAAAAAGAAACGGATTTTTCCTTTATATTCTTATTTTATGTATTTTTTTAAGAGATTACATAGAATTTGGTGTAGGACAAAAAGCAATTGGTCTAAAATTACAAAAGTAAAGTATTACACAGATGTAAATAGAAGAGCATGACATGACACAGGTCTTACTTCCAAAACAAGATCATGAACCTTTAAGTGCATTCAAGGCACCTCCACCATCGTACAATGGAGGCGCCGTGTCTCCCCTCGCCAACGAAACCGCGTGCGTTTCGGTTTTCTGGTGGCACTTTTCTTTGACATGCCCAGTGCGAAGGCCCGCACCGCTCAATCTCAATTATAATTGAAGAGGCTAATTCTGTTTACCCTCACAAAGTACCAGCTAAATGGATATTAAATTGCTCTTTCACAAACGAATACGCGGCTTGGCCGAGCTGAGAGCATCGCAAATGTTTGTATACTCTTGTGGCCAAAGCAATCCATTTGTTTATCTTGCCAGCGATGCTCTATGCATCGTGCATGCATTAATTGCTTGCTTGATTTGGCGGCCTTTTGTGCATTACTCTTGTCATATGGAACAGAACACAGGAACGTGATCAATCCATATCATAAGTAGGTATACTAATTATGCTAATGATAAAGCTTATTACTATGGTTACGATGCCGAAACTTATCGGAACGATGTTTGTCGAAGCTGATATTATATTCGCAAAGTTAGTACCTACCTAATTTTTGTGATAGGTATACCTATCACATGTTGGTAAATGATATTGCTTACGCATTGAAATGGCTTTCGTCGATGGTTACATAGATTTGACGCTGATGGTACCTTGTTATATTAAAATTGATGGAATTTGACATTAAATATGATTTTAATATCGGGTTGATGATCACTCCAAATAGCTTCCGTCCGTTGGGTATGGAATTACCCTCGAATCAGGTAATTATTTGTGTAAATTTGTGATCAGATATTAATCGGGACGGACCTCTCGCGTTTAGCTCACGATAAATTGTAATATACATCTTTATAATCGGTCTGTAAAAAGTTGAATCCCTTGAGGGTGCGCATAGCTATAAAGGTAAACACAGTTTAAAGACATAGGAGCTATCCAGTTTGTTGATGTAAAATTGCTCTCATCTCGTCCTCGTTTCTTGCTTTTAAACGATGTGAAATTTAGAGCTCGAATTGAAATGGTTGATCGATCGAATTATTTCGGTATCCAAAAACGGTGGCGGGAAGCGGGAAGGGTACGAGAAATTCAAGCATCGTGCTATAGATATTAAGGTAACGTCGCTATATAGTAATCTCATGTCGCTGGCGCATGTAATTTTTCATTCTAGTTCCGTGCATAATTTTCTCTCACGATCAAACCCATGAACAGTCCACTTTCCAATTAATATAACAAGATCTTAGAAAAATGATTGTTGTATTTATGTACTATAGTTACCTTATAGAACAAACAATTATTTTGATATTTTTTTCAGAAATGACACTTGCACGGCACCTGTAATGCTAATTTTTACTTGAAGTACAGCTTGCACTGATTCCGTGCGCAATACAATTACTTATACTTTAAAACACCTCTAATAGGTGTAAAGGTACTCGCTCTGTTTGTAAATATTGAAAAACCCGCCACTGCACTGTCATCCGGCGAAGAGCCCAAAACAGTAAGAACTAATTACAGTGCTTGTCGCTTGTCCATGCATTTTATAATAGGGGGATTCTACGTTTTTGGTAACAGAAGTTAAGGCAATGTTACTTACGTGAGGCGTTAGTTTCACAGCTGTGAATTCCTATTATATAAACTTGAAGCGACGCAGATCCTTCGAAAGAATTACCTATTAATATCACCAATTCTGTTGAAAACTTTTTGAGAAAAGGGTTTCAGAGTGATAATGATAATTTTTCCTTTTTTGTAAGTTTGGCCGTTTCGGATATTTGGTCAACGCTTATAGCTACATCGAGATTGATGTGAAATGTGTACTTATGAAACTGTGGCACTGGTCTAACGGCGTCGCAAAGTAATTCCTGTATATACGCATGATTATACTGTTCACTTCTTTAGAAGATGTATGTGGCTTATACATTTGAATTGGTATCGTATTTCATAAGGGATGATTAGGCAACAAGCACATTGTGTAAGCAACCCTTCAAAATGTCACAATTTAAGGCCACATCCTAATTATCCACCGAGAAGGGTTCACTTTCTTGCTTGCCTGTATATCCAGAACAATTTAATTTATATCTGACAACAACAACCATACACCTTCATCACGTTGCTACCGAACTAATTAAGCTAGTCTCTTTCAAATCTAATTACCGGTAAGCTTCAGGATTTATGATCATAATTGAATCACGACAACGAGTAATATTATATACAAGACTCGTATTCAATGTAAAATCCTGCAACAAGCATCCTTCTAAGTGAATTCATAAACGAATACATTTAATATTAAACCGAGAGGTGTATTACCCCATGAATATTCATTGACAAAATGCACTTCATTTCTTGCAGTTTCTATGACGTTCTGACTCGCCGGAAGCAAATTATATTTAACAACGCCATGTGTAAGCAACAATGCACAATTAAAAGCTGAGATTATCTCCTGATTTATTTTATACACCGAATGACAGCAATTATTATATCGTATTATATTTATTATATACTGCAAGTAAGCCAGAATAAGCCTTAATTAATCGCGTAATTAGCCTATCGCATGGTTGATGCAGTGTATCTAAATGATACTCATCTTATTCTTCTACATTGCTATAAAAATAAATGTTTAAACTTGGCAATGCACACATACCTGTGAGGCAGAGGGGTAGGAGTAACCAAACTGAGTATAAGACATGGTCATTAAGACGATTTTAACGCAGTGGTTCGCAGTTTAAACTCGAAAATGTTGATACTAAAAATTAGTATAATCAGTCTTTGCAGCAAGCACAGTCACTTCGCGTTCATGTCAGTGCGGCAGGCCCTCCTCGGTCCGCCTCCATATGTTGTACATGCGTGTAAATTGTCGCACACGCTAACTATATTGTCACTGGTCAACAATGACAATGGTGAGGACGCCGTCGACGACAGGTGCGTCTACGCATCGTAGTGGGCACCGACGGCGACGACGACGGAGGCGACGACGACGGCGACTACAGCGACGCCAGGCCGAGTCCGAGACATTGCACGAGTAGCTAGCCGGCAACCAGAGCCACTTTTCCCGGTTATGTCACTGCGCTAACCGCCGCACTTTTACGAAAAACGACTGCTTTGCAGCTAATAATTCATCCGATTTCTTAAATAAATCAATCGATATTGAATGTCAAAACACAACCCCCTATTGTGTTTTATGAAAAAGAGAGGGGGGATGTGGGGGGGTTACACGGTAGGAGTGATAACACAATAGGAATAATAATTCTCACTCCCCCCCCAAAATATAATACGAAACACCGGATGTACAATTGTATAATACGCTCAATAACAATGGCACTGTGAGCAACTGAATCGCGGTATCGTCGAAAACTTCCGCTCGTCTTTATGTTACGCTCGCGTCGAGAACGGATCGCGCTCGGCTCCTATCCTAGCCGTGTTAACCGAGACCTGCGCGCACCGCGTCGTGGTTTCAAACAGACTGCCAGATCGAGGATACATTGGGGAGCCTCTGGCGAGATTTTGCTGAACCCAACAAACGCGTATCCCCATTGTTGCCCCCACCACGGTTAGGGGAGGGTCTTGGCGCGTGGCGGCCAATGGGAGCGGCTGTTTCATGGCGACGACCTACCCAGACGGTGGTAACGCCCGTAAAGTACGCCTCCGACGCCGATTTTGTCCGCCCAGTGAGTGTTGTCGAGATGCCAGCGTGACAGTCGTACACGGCGTCGATGTTTATGGGGCACCGCAAGTCTGGGACTTGCGAGGGCGAAATACATGCATTGTTGTCGCCGTGCGGATGGAAAAAAACGAGGAGGTTTGGTCAGGCGATCGTCTGGTTGGAACAATGGAACGGTTGACCGTTCGGCTATGCCAAATCGACTGCACTTGATCGGAACATGGACAATTTTTTCTCACATTTTTCACGTGTTGGCATTCGACGGCCATAACCTTACTTTTAGAAAAAAAGGCGTATCAATGGTGGAAAAATTCGGGAAATTCGTTGATTGGTAGAGGTATTTTCGGTTATGAATTTAATCGCATTTCTTCTTGGCATTGTAGTGCATCAATCGATTGAGAATTTATCATTTAGGATACGATAAAAGTAAAAAAGTCACAGCAAACTCGAAAACTAAATTACATATATACTAATACCATCGAAGCTCGACAAAGATTATTCACGCGAGATGTGTTTTTCGCGAATAAGCTACGCTTTATTCCGCGGTTTTCCGGTTTTCCCGGGTGCCATGAGTTCCAAACAGATGTCCGCAGTACGGCGTATAATACGGCCGCGCGCTGCGACACGGAAATCCACTTTAATTTGATCTCATCCGCGGAGCGCTGTGCGCCGGGCTATCATGGACCAATAAATATGTAGAGGCAGCAATCGTGTTGTGGTCATCAAAAGCGACACTTAAAAAGAGAAGAAGAGTCGCCGCATTCGCAGCGTGAGAAATGAAACAAGCTTAATTTGAGATTATTTGTGTGTAACTATTATTGTTCACTTTGCTCTCGATGGTTCGGTTGAATGGTGCATTTTATCTCACAAAGTTGATGAAGCCTACAACGCGTAGAACAATTTGAATTTGTGATAATAATGCTTCTAACTTTAAGCGTCGTGGGTAACTTTTAATCAAAGCACTTTCATAGAAACACGGTAACCGATTTGAAACGACAAACTCGACGAAATCATTTACTCCTTTAACTTTTTATATCGCACATTTACAGTTCTACAAGCAGAGATTCAAACACCCACTTTTATTTTACTATATGAGTTGCATTTGGCTTTGATTGCGATGCTTGATGACTTGACAGCAATACATTATTATCAGTGAACAATGAGAATAAAAAATGAGTAATTCAATCATGACACATGCTATCCCCGAATTCCGATAGGTATACTTATACACAGGTATATATATTAGGTACGTTTGGCCGGACATTCCCCACTTCTATATTAATATCTCTATTATCCAAATACCCTTTAACTTAAATCACGTGGATTTCCCACAACCCATGACATTGGTATTTTTGTGGGCAGTTATTTTTGGTCAGTTGAGAGGCAATTCCGCGAACAAGAAGACAATATGTCAATTCATCTTGATTAGCATTGTCACTGTCCCGTTCTTCGACATCTAGACACTTATTTACTTGCGAAGATAAGCATCTTGCCAATCAAATTTTACTTATATTTATCACAATTCTAATACCTGCTGGACTTGCAGAGGAAATGTTGTAAGACCAAATCACTTACACATTATTTTTAACACAAAAATACCTGACCCACATTGGCATGCAATATATGGGTATTTTACCCTGTCTACGTTTTCTTGTAGAGAATAGGGGATGGCAAAGGTCCCAGACATTTACCCGAGACAAGATTCTTATTGCCGCAGACATCGAAATTTACTATGGCCAGACGACTCTAACAGCTTGTGGCCTGATCTTTGGTAATTTACTAAACAACTTGTACTTCGGTTGTGTTTGTGGAGACATGGTGTTTTCTCTGAACAATGTACCCACTCAAGAAATGTTGTAAAGCAATGTCCAATTGAAAAGGGGACAATTTGCTGTTTTAGGTAGTGCGGCGCCAAAATTTAGGTAGGTACTATAGTATCCGGTAGAAAAGTATGTTGTTTAAGGCTTATGTGACTTGAAAGACAGGCGTATAGGTAAGGTTTACGGAGGGTAGGTATATAAAAATGTATTTTTTCCCTTTGAAAAGAATTAGTGAGAAATATATGACGGCTGATGGCGCGATCATAACTACCCACATCTTTACCTGAAATTGTTCCGTATTCTATCCTGAAAGGTTTAAAGTTTGGTCCTTTTATATCTAACCAGTGTGTATAAATAAATATCGTCAATTTGGGGCAATCCACATCCGGTCAACATAGATTGATTTATCAGATCAGAATGTTTTTATTTGGCTCCATGTCCCGTCTATATATATATTATATAAATACGCTGTTTTTTCCGATGGCAAAATGTATTAAATTTGTAAAACAAACTTCACCGTATAGCAAATTAATTTTTCCTTGTTTTGAAA